>VUQH01018913.1:2356-23865 GCA_015106775.1 Etroplus canarensis | reverse complement strand
TTTTAATTTAACCCCCCCCCCCCCCCCCCCCCCCAGTTCTCTGACTTTTTTATGGAAGTCTGTAAAAATGAAGATATTACGAATAAATTAACTGAGATAGTAATCCATACACTGATGTCTTAAAAGCTGCATCCTTAAAATGCAGATGGAGGTCTCCTTGTAAGGATCAGAAATTTCTCCTGTCTGTCTCCTCATGGTCAGCCACCTATTAAGATATTAATTATTCAGAGCATCAGTGACATCAGAAACCACAGCACAGATCAATACTGGGAGGAGGAAGGGTCAGACATTAAGTCCAGTCTGAAAAGAAAATCTGAAATAGATCACGATCAAGGTGAAATACAACAGGTTCCACTGTGCTGCTATTTTATTTACCAAAAATGATTCCAAAGCGGAGAGGCAGTGATTTAAACATTAAGCCCACCCAATGATTCAACAGCTTTTAGAGCCACCTTTATGGTTTTCTGTATGACTGCAGTCTCTCACATGGTTGAGAGGAATTTTGGTCCACTGTTGTTGCTTCAGTTCATTGAGGTTCATAGCCATTCATTTATGCAGAGCTTTCTTAAGGTCCCACCACAGCATATCAGTAGGGTTGAGGTCTGGACTTAGACTGGGCCATTGCAACATCCTGTTTATTTTCTTTTTTCAGTCATTCGGTTGGAGATTTCCTGCTGTGATTGAGATCATTGTCCTTGGCTTAAATTTGGGCCAAGCTGTTAGCTGTGTGACAGATGGCCTCATATTTGACTCTACAATAGTTTGGTGGACTCAGTGACTGCAAGATTCCCCAGTCCAGTACCTGCAAAAGAAGCCCAAATCATCAGCCCTACAAACAATGCTGACAGTTAGCATGAGGTGTTTATGCTGGTGTGCTGTGTTTGGTTTTCATGTATTATGGCCAAACATCTCCATGTTGGTCTGGTCTGTCCAAAGGATGTTGTTCCAGGTGTCTTGTACTTTGCTCAGATGCAACTTTGCAACGCTAAGCTGTGCTGCCATGTTCTCTTTTTAGAGAAGCAGCTTTCTCCTGGCAACACTATCAAACAGGCCATACTGGTTCAGTCTTTTTCTAACTGTCCTGTCATGAGCTTTAACATTTAACATGCTAAGTGAGGCCTGTAGAGTCTGAAATGTAGCTCTTGGGTTTTTTGCAGTTTTTCTGAACATTGCACAGTCTGACCTCAGGCTGAATTTGCTGGGACGTCCACTCCTGGGAAGATTGTGGCGTAAAGACACTAATTCTCCACACCAGAAAACTGCCAAACTTTCTGCTTTTATATAGGTGCTCACACTGGCTGATGATCAGTTAATCAGTGCATTTGATTAGCAAGCCTGGCTGCTACTTACACTCTGAATTCCTGTGGAAGCGGTAAGGATGGACTTAGTTTTTCAATCACTGCTTCTGCTTTATGGCTTTGTTTTTGTTCAGTAAATGATGACACAGTGTAATATGTAGTAGTTGCGCTTAGGACCAAATTTTTGTATGATTTCCAGATAGATCAAACCTTAGACCTGAAGGTGTGCTTTCTTTTTCACAACTTGACTTAATGCCTATTGAGTGTTTGTAGCGATGATCAGTCAGATACTGAAATATTTCCTGAGGCAAATATGGAGCATAAACCAATACTATATTGAAATATTTACCCTCTTAATTGAACAATTAAGAAGATTGGTGTGACGGAAGAGGATGCTAGGGATTAAGTGAGATGGAGACAGATGATCTGCTGTGGGAACCCCTAACAGGAGCAGCTGAAAGAAGAAGAATTGAAAAATTAAGAAATTTTGAAATTATAAAGACAAAATATTAAGTAACAGCTCTAATTGATTGAATCCAGGTGATTGATTTAGTCCCATTGCCACAGGTGTATAAAATCAAGCTGTTAGCCATGCAGTCTGCCTTTAAAAACATGTGAAAGAATGGGTTGTTTAAAAAGCTCACTGAATTCCAGTGTGGTAATGTTATAGGATGCCACCGTTTCGTTGACAGTTGGTAAAATTTCTTCCCTCCTAGATATTCCACCATCAACTGTAAGTGGTATTACTGCAAAGAGGAAGTGTTTAGGAGCCACAGCAACTCATCCACTAAGTGGCTACAGAGCGGGGTCACCAAGTGCTGAGGAGCATAATGTGTAAAAGTTGCCAACAATCTAGTGACTCAATAACTCCAGGGTTCCAAACCTCCTCAGACATTGAAATCATCACAAAAACTGTGCACTGGGAGCTTCATGGCATGGGTTTCCTTGGTCAAGCAGCTGCATACAAGCCTTACATCACCAAGTACAATGCGAAGAATCAGATGAAGTGGTGTAAAGCACGCTGGAATCTGGAGCACTGGAAACATGTTCTTTGGAGTGAGTTATCTGCCTGACAGTTTGGGGAAGGCCTTTTCTGTTCCACCTTGACTGCTCCAGTGCACAAAGCAAGCTCTATAAAGGCATGGTTGGATGAGTTTGGTGTGAAAGAACTGGCCCACAGAGAGCCCTGCCCTCAACCACATCCAGCATCTTTAGAAGAACAGAGAGTGTGAGCCAGGTCCTCTCATCCAACATCACATGAATGGGCAAAAATTCCCACAAACACACTAAAATCATGTAGAAAGCCTTTCCAGAAGAGTGAAAGCTATTCTGATTGCAAAGAATCAAAATCAAGTTTATTGACCAAGTATGCATGCGTACACAAGGAATTTATGCATGTGTACACAAGGAATTTGTGTGGCGGGGTCAACTCCATATTGATGCCTATGGATTGGATGAGATGTCATCATAGATCCTAGGTTTAATGTGGAGGTGGCCCAATACTTCTGTCCTGAAAATCTTAAATACATTGTAAAATAAAATGTGATCATTTACAGGTAAAATGAAGAATTAAAAAGGGAGTTTTCTTTTGAAAACATTTGCCTTATAATTTGTAAAATAACCTTTATGTACCTTTATAAAATATGCAGTAGTTTAAGTTTTAAGCTATATGTTTTAAGTGGTATTCATAAGGCTTTTCCAGCATGTTATGTCTGTTCATGTTTCAGGTGCTGATCAGGCCGAAGAGCCGTGAAGACGAACACAAACAGACATGATCCCTTTTTCTCCCTGAGGTAACAACACACACAAAAACACACACACACATAATGCCGACTGACCGCTTGTTACCCAGATTTCCACGCTGGTGTGTTTTTGTGTGACAAAGCTGCGGACTCTGGAATAATCCCTTTGTGTCCGTCGGCCACATCAGACAATACAAAACTGGAAACCCAGCAGCTGCTGCAGAGAAGTGAATGCTCACAGTTGTGTCCTCTCAATAATCTGACAGGAGACACACTACGTCATTTAGCCAAATCCACATGATTCAGAGCTCATTTTTATCTAAGGATTCAGGTTCAGGATGTGGTTAGCTTAGCTTACCACAAAGCCTAGAAGCAGGGGGAAACTGCTAGAGTTGCCTCACTCCATCAAAAGAGAAAATAGACCTGCAGTGCACCCAGCAGCTCAACCACACTGCGCTCCTGCACATACTCTGTGGTAAAAGCTGATGTGAAACAGCCAAAAATGTTAGAATGTTCCTTTAGAATTTTTGTTTCAAGGAACATAGGTCAGTTCTCGTGATGTTTTTGACTGTGATGCCACCGTCTGTGGCCAGTTTACTGAAGAAAGACATTCTTCTTTTGTGTGAATGAGTTTCAGGGACATATTTTTTCTCTTAAATACTTATTTTGCAATTTCTTTATCGTGTATAACTGAGCTATTCATGATAAATGAAGCCAAAGTTTCAGAATCAAAATACTTACTTACTTTACAGACATTCTGTTCAATATATAAACATAAGTATGAACAATAGAAAATACAAATAAAAGAAGATGAAAACACATAAACCCTATATGCAAGAGAGAGCAATGTGTAGCATAGGTGGTCCAAATTTGAACAATACTATTTACAGTTTATATACAATATGGCAATAGAAAATAGTCCAGGTATCAGGGGGAGGAGCTGTAAAGTTTTTTGGCAACAGGTAGGAGTGATTTCCTGTGGTGTTCAGCGGTGCATTAAGGTAGGATGAGTCTATTGTTGAGCATCCTCTTGTCTTGTCTTTCCAGCATGTCATGAATCAGATATAAATGAATGGATATGAATATAATATAAATATAATATGTAGATATATAAATATTACACTGTATATAGTGAATATAAATCTGAAGTCAGAAAACTGAAGACTAAATATATCACATTTATGTGCAATCCTTGTGATGCTAAACAAATCAGACCTTTTTTTTAACTTTTGCATCAAGCTGACATCAACTTCTCACAGATTTCTAAATACAGCACTGTGCAGAAATCTTTATCCATCCCTCATTTCTTGATATCTTGACTTTCTTGTCATTTTTTAAAGCAGTCTTGAGCAATACTTCTCTAGGCTTTCTAAAGCACTTTCAAAGTCTATCATTTCCAGTCCAGTCCTTGTACCTGACTGTTTTCACAAGACCAAGCCACTTAACAGTGGCCTATGAATCTTTTAAGCATGGAAATGGCTCCTAACACAAGGGATGAACTACTGCTGTGTTGACACATAACAGACAACTTAGCAAAGAACCAATTTTTAAATTGAATCTTTAGGCACTTTGTTATTAGCAGCCTGACAGTATCTGGCCTAAAAACTATCTACTCTATCTGAAAGTCATGTACTTAAGAAATAGGAAACATTTCAGCAAAGACCTGACATGGGACCTGAGAGATGAATCTGGCCCTGCAGTTGATCCATCTACTGCATGCAGAAGCCTCGTTAGAAATTGTCTTAGTGGAGGTGAGGCTGTCAAGAAGCCACTCTTAAGGAAGGAAAACAGGGAGAAAAGGCTGAGGTATGCCAAATTACAAAAGAACTGTACTGAAAATCTGTGGCAACAGGTCTCATGGAGTGATGAATCCGCATTTGAAATTCTTGCTTCAAGTAATCGTCGGTATGCAAAGAGGAGGTCAGGAGAGAGGTCCAACAGTGAGTGCCTACAACCATCTGTACAACATGGTGGAGGTGCCGTCATGCTTTGGGACTGCGTTTCAGCTAGTGATGTTGGGGATCTTTTCAAAATTGATGGAATTATGAATGCAAAAACGTACCGTTGGATTTTAATCCACCATGCAATACCACCTGGATATTTGTCTGATTGGCACCAGCTTCATTTTCAGCATGGCAATCCCAAACACACTGCCAATGCTGTAAAAGCCTTCCTGAATAGAAAAAACGCATTGGTACCCTGTCAGTCGTGGATTGGCCTCTAAAGAGACTAGAACTCGACAATATTGAAGCAGTGTGGGGTCATCTTGAGAGATATTGGAACAAAAGGCAGCCAACATCCAAAGAAGAGCTTTGGAATGTCCTTCAAGAAGCCTGGAGACTACTTAAAGAAATAACAAGACAGCTTGGCTAAGAGAGTTCAGGTTATGTTGAAGAATAAAGGTGCTCATACCTAATATGGACTTTCAAACTGCTTAGAATTGTGCAAATTCTGTTTTTGCCTTATGTACTGTATTTTAATTTATGTTTGCACATGTTTTAATAGACTGTTGCATTTATGTCCCATTTTCCTAGCAACATATAAAGGAATGAGGGTTGGGTGAAGACTTGCACAGTGCTATACATGTTTAAACTGTATAAAATAAAGCTCTATATAAATGTATGGCCTTTAGGGGTTGAGAATCCTAAAGAGACTCGCCAACTTGTTTCAGACAGAAAATAAAACTAAGCAGTTGCACCAAGGACCTGTATAATATAAAGGACTATTTTGATTGGGAATCATGCAAACCAAGAATAAAAATATACAGACTGACACACAAAAATTATGATTATTGGAATTTAAAAAGACATTCATTTAGTTTTGACCACATTCAGCACAAGTTTAAGTTAGATATACTGAGACTTTATCATAATCAGTGTTTATTTTATCAAGTGTGAGAGAGGATACTCAGCTGTAGAGAACAGCATCATCAGCATACTAATGACTGCATTAGCAATAGCATCTAAAATTAACTATGAAAGAGAACATTTAAGTGGGCCAAACAGAACCTTAGGGGACTCATTTAATTTTTGAAGTATAAGACAGATAACGAGTAATCCAGCTTGATTAGATAGTCCTGCTTCAGCAAGACATGAACCACAGGGTCAAAAATATTTGAGAGGTCTGAATTTTCTGCCTTTCTCTTACAGTCTTTATATTTATCTTATGACCCTGTCAAGTGAAGGGTTTCCCCATGTTGAGGATTATTTGTGCAATTGACATCAGTATACAAATTTGATGCTGAGTAACCTATTTAGAGTATTTAACGTATATGGTGTTATCAAACATTCACAGTACTAGTTCTAAAATGATGTAATTGGCATTTAATTATATCACCAAAAAGAGGGGAATATTATAGATTCATCAGCGCCACTGCAACTGCCACAAATCCTTTGTGTCATTGCAATAGCGCAAAAGCTAGTTGATGAAGGATTTTGAATTTTGGCACAGTGATAGACCTCCATGAGATCTGGAACTGATTAGATTTTCAGCCATTTTCACAATACTGATTGGTCACTTGTTTTCTTCTAAAAAAAGTAATCATGAAACATTTTTAGAGTGTTTATTTAAAAAAAAACATTGTTTGTTTCCCCACAATGTCTCTTTTCTTCTGGCTTCTACACCATTCCCAGTTTGCAGTTCTTTGTTTTACTCGCATTAATTGATTTAACACCATGTTATGTATCTTTCTCCTTCAGGAACTGACTAATCAGCAGTCAGGATGATGCCCAAGGTAAACATCACATTTCCTCTCTTTGTAATAACTGTTTTTTTGTTTTTTTTGGGGGAGGGGGTTGTTTTTAGCACCTATTAAAAATCTGGCTTTCAAGGTTGTCTCAAGGACCACTGGAAGCAGTGGTCCTTGAGGAGATGATGTTGAAGGGAAGATTAGCCAAAATGAAATTGAGTATGATTTTTTTAATTTAATAGACGAGGTTGCGGAACTTTTTAATCCCACCTTTTGTAAACCTGAGAAGAATTTAAGACATCATCACTGAGGATTTGCTGTTTGTCTGTAAGTCACTATGAGGGTTAGGGACCTGAAAATGTATTAATTCAGCAATAGAAACATTTGGAAAGTGAGGACACATCTGGATATGTGTACGTTGTTTGTACAGTAGAAACTATGTTTTGCTCTGGTCCTCACTCAGACATGGACATTTGGCAAGCTTACTGAAGGTTTAGACTTATTTTCAAGGTTGGGGTTTATTCACAGTTGGGTTTAGGCAGTAATAGCTTTGGTATTATGTTACTTAGAGTCCTGGCAGAGACACAAGTACAAACAAGTGTGTGTTTGTGTTAGCAGCAGCTGGCCCAGACCTCCCCGGGGAGTGTGTTGTCGCTCAGAGGTGCCAGCATCCCAGGATCCCCTGCTGCCGCCATCGTGGTAAGACAAACACACAGAGATCACGTTCTGGTACCCTTCAGATTAATCTTGAGACAGTAATCTGTAATCTCTGGCCTCCTCCCCCTCCCCCCTCTCTCCACAGGCTAGAGTGGAGGACGGGGTTATCGGCTATAAGGACTTGGCGGCGTTACCCAGAGACAAAGCCATCCTGGACATAGAGAGACCTGACCTGATGATCTACCAGCCGCACTACAGCTACAGTCCACTGGAGGTGATCTGCTAAAGTTGCTCTCTGCTCATGATTAATATTTTTGTAAGGTAATCTCATATGTAGCCAAGATAATAAAACAACAGCTCCACATTCTACCTTTTATGGAGTAGAACTCATCGGTGAGCTTG
Source organism: Etroplus canarensis (assembly GCA_015106775.1). Classification (NCBI taxonomy): domain Eukaryota; kingdom Metazoa; phylum Chordata; class Actinopteri; order Cichliformes; family Cichlidae; genus Etroplus; species Etroplus canarensis. Next base: position 16,078 of record VUQH01018913.1, on the reverse strand, counting down.
TGAGATTAAGAAGTGTTGATTTTTTGAGCAGTATATATCAGTTGAGACACATAGTCAATGCTGGATTTGTGAAAACTAAAATAAAAAGTGGATGTTTTGTCTAGAAACAGGTCTAAATAATTTAGTCATTTAGCTCAATTCACTCCTATTCGTTGAGGACTATCTTGTGAGCGCCCTGCAGGTGAATTGCAGCCAATTTCAGTCCCATGGGATTGAAAGGATGTGGAAGAGATTCTCAAGAGTGGCTTGGTGGTTGCTGGCATTGTTATTTAGTCATATTATAGCTCTTGGTGATTGTTTTGAGGCTTTTTTAGGAGTTTCTATTGATTACAATGTCTTAAACAGATAAGTCTCAGGCCTCCTTGGATTTGGTAGTTGTAGTTGTGAAGCACAGCTCGTGGAGGAGCTACTTAGATGGCTGATTGCCTATATAGGATTTTTGCCAAAAATCCCAGTCCTTCTTAAAGGCTCCTAAAAATATGACATGAAACACAGTTTTCACACAGTGTGTGATTTCTCGATACAGCGATTACATCCTAAGATTTCTGGAAAGATGTACATAAATCCTCATAGAAACATCAGAACTAAAAAAACTTCCCTGAGATACATCAGGTTTTAAATTTCTGTTCATGACCTCCATGGGTTAACTGCAATCGGGAACTGCTAATAAAATATTTTGAAGGATTTAGGTGCAAATTTGATAAAACGTGGCCTAAAAGTTGGGGCCATCATGTTAGATCATGTATCATTAACAGCTTTGAATTCATTTTTCCACAACAGGGTTTGATCAGTTCCTTTTCGTACTATATCAGTCTGACATTTTGTGATACCCTGTTGTTATAAGCCTTAGTTTCTTCTGTGTATCTCGGTCCAGGACCTTTTTAGCTTAGCACAAAGACTGGGAGGAGAGGAAACCAGTCAGCGTGACAGCAGGCTGGCTGGTCTGACACTCAGTTAGTTTTTTGGTTGGTTAGCTCTGCGTCTGGCTGCAAACAGGGGGCATCAATCTGCTGCTTAGAGAGAAGACAGCTCGTAAACATAGCTGAAACCCTCTGTGTGTGGGTGTGTGGGTGGGTGTCACCATAAAGTAAGCGATTTCATTCTGTGGTGGAAATTGGTTTAAGGTTAGGTAAGCGGCAGTAAAGAGGGACAAAGAGATTTTTTGAAGGTCAGAAGGATTTTTGTGTTTGATTTTGCAACCACAAAGAAATGTTGTGTTTTGTTTTTTGCAGCACCTTCTTTTGTCTGTGTTGTGGCTTTTTGCTTTCATTTTTTGTCTTTTGCATTTGTGCTTTTAGGTTTTCTAAAGTGTTTTAGCTGTGCAGTTTTTTTGCCTATTTTGCAGCACATGGAGATGTCCCAGCCACCACAGACACTTACCAAACCCAAATTAGTTGGTACAGTAATCAGTGATTGTAGCCAGTATTGGAATCTGATTACTGCAAAAAGCCATATCTTCTCTTCTTCAGCATGGACTCATCAAACGTGCCATTTTGAGGCCCCTGTGCGGCCAGTGATGTGTGGGTCCCCACATGGCCTGCAGTGGGCCCACTGTGAGCCCCAATATCGGCATCATACAGGGATGCCAACAGAAAACCCCCAAGGGGTAAAATTCCTACAGTGCCTGCATGGGCTCAATGAGGTCTTTTAGTGGGCAGGCCATTGTGGGCTTCCTTATTAAAAGCTCTCCTGCAGTAGTTTTACCTCCTGGGGAGGTAAAACTACTGCAGAGAAGGAACCTGTAAGGGCCCCAGTGTGGGCTTTCTGTGGGGAAGCCTACCATGAGGGCCCACAGAAACTTACATGGGCTAGCCTACATGAGCCCACAGAGGAGCCTCGAATGGCAAAGTTACTGTGGACCCTCTGGGCTTCTCTTGGAGCCCATGTGAGAGAAGTGTGTTTTTCCCTTGCCCACACAGTCCCACAGTTCCCCCACGACTACCTACAGTGGCCCGGATGAGCATGTTCACTGGGATAGAAAGATGAGGAGTTTTTCAGCTGATGCAGTTCTGATTTTGGACAAAATAAAAAAATTTCAGAGCCTCAGTCAGCTTCTGGAAGTCTTCATTTTTCTTTTTTTGTAGATAAATAGACATTTACGTCAATGCATATGGGATGTCACCAAGTGAAAGGGTGTACAGTTAAAATCAGAGAGAAAGAGGTTCTCATACAGAGCCTTGTGGAATGCCAACATTTATGTACAAAGAAAAAACAGAATATAGGTCAGAAGAGAAAAAATGATTGAACATTATATAACTACAATAATATAATGTTCAATTATTATTGAAATAATTATATATTTTATATAATATGATTAAACATTTTAATTATTAAAATGTTTAAATATTCATAAATGATTAAACATTTTAATTATTAAAATGTTTAACAATGTTCATTTGAACATGAACATTATTCAAAAGAAATGTGCTAAACCTGATGCTCTGATGCTGTACCATAATGTTACTATGACAATAAGCCAAATAGATGTTTCTCTAAGATTGTGTCTGGATTTAATCATTGGAAGTGCAAGACAACACTGCCGCCATTAGGTCGAAGTATAAACTGCTTCATAACTCTCTATAATTTTGGCCTGTTATGCTTCTCACGAATCCCTTTTGAGTGACACCTTGCATTTCTGGCTATTTGAGTTGTTTTTAAATCAAGCTTCCTCCTCATTTTCTGAATCTATTTATATATGTAAGTGTTTAGTCTATTTTTGCTCTTTTCTCCTCAGAGGTCCTTGTCTCCTCGCTCCATCTCTCCTCCTCCATCCCCAGAGGTAAGCCCCCCCACTCTTTCTTTACATGTCATGTTATAGTTTATCTTAATTTATTCTGTTCCTGTTTACATTGAGATGGTTTATGTCCAAGTCCAGAGAGGTCCGCAGTGATTTCACCAGCAAAAAAAACAAGATCCAGTTCATACAACCATGGGTGAGGAGGTCAAAGGTCAGATGTCAGAGCCTCTTGATGGTCCATAAAACATATATGTGAAGTATGGTAGAAATATAGAGAAGATGAGATCTTATCACATTTTAACAGAAGCAGATTTCTAACTCAGATGCTTCGTGGGCGTATGTGTGTAATGGTTTATTATTAGTACCCTGACACATCTCTGCCTGTTTTCTGTGAACCATCCCATTTTTCTGTGAGCCCAGTTAGGGCTCTGTTTTGCAGCAGCACATTGTGTCTCTACCTTTTAAGCATATACCCATGTGCATCCTTTAGGTGCTTCTGCTGGCATTTTAAGAACTTTTTCCTGGTAATTCAGGCATTTTCATTGATCTTTAGGTGGTCAAAGTGGTGCTGAGCTTCCAAGGATCTAGGTGGTTGCTGTTATCCCTTAGCTGGAGATCTGATAGGTTATAAGGTCGTCAACACAGTGGTCCTAGAGAATCCTTGAGGTGGTTTCTAAAATTCTTTATGACATTATAGTGAGCACTAAGGAGGGTCTAGCTTTCTTTTTTGTGGTTTTAAAATTTAAAAAATCTTAAGGACTTTTTTTACTATTCAACTTAAGTAGCTCTAATTGGTTGTTTTTTGAGGTTTACAAGGTTACAGTTAAAGATCTTTTTGGAGTTTCAATTGATCATAAATGAGTGAAGTGGTTTACACATTTGCCGTGCAAGCACATGATCTCTGGATCAAGTCTAGGTGGAGACACAAGTTCCTTCCTCAAATGGGAGAGTTGTATCAGGAAGGACATCCGGTGTAGAAATCTCTGCTTAATTACCTATGCGGATTCATCTGTTGTAGTGACACCTTGGGGAAAAACAAGGAAGCAACTGAAGGTACTTATCTAACTGGTCGTAAGTGTTGATAAGTGAAATTCAATCATGCTTTCTTTTGTTGGATAAAGTGAATTCTGTTGAGGCTGAGGAAATCTTTTAGGTAGGTTGGTCTCACTTTAAGAGACTTGGAGGTCTTTTAGGAAATTCTGAGTCATTGCAGGAAGTTCTAGTAATAATAAAGGAGGTGTTACAGATTGTTTAGATGGTTTTGGTGGTCACTATAGATCCACAGATCCGTCAGGTGATTGTAGTCATCCTTTGGAAGGAGGAGCTAAAGGATATAAGGTTGTCAACAAGAAAGTCCTAGGAACGCTAAAGGTGTGAACATTTCTCTGCACTATTTAAGCTATTAATTACATTGTGCTTTGGTGGCTGAAGTGGTTCAGGAGTGCTTTTGGGTGGTTTTAGTCAAACACAAATTTTATTTGTCATTGCAAAAATTCTAGAGTTGTTTAAATGCCAGTTCAGCTGACATTCAGGAGGTTCTAGTAGCAATTATAAGGAGGATTTAAGTTGTTTTATTGGTCAGTATAAGGTTTCCAGCGACCCTTAAGGTGGTTGTTGTCATCGGGGCAGCCGTGGTGCAGAGGTAGAATGGTTGACCTCTGATCGGTTGATCGCAGGTTCGATTCCCACTCTGCTGGCCCATGTGTCGATGTGTCCTTAGGCAAGACGCTTAACCCGCCGTGAGTGTAACTGTAAAGCGCTTTGGGCCTTAGAAATAAGGTGATAAAAGCGCTATATAAGTAGACGCCATTTATCTTTAGAAGGAGGACCTTTAGGTTGTCAGTGTAGAGGTCCTCGTGATCCTATGAGATGTTGTTATGGTTACTGAGGAGGTTCTAGAGGTCTTTTATGCAGTTTAAAACAATCTTTAGAAATTTTGAGAGCTTTCAGGAAATTTCACTGTCATCACTTAGGTTCGACTGGTCATCTGTGAGTTGTAGTGGTCTGACTTTATTAGCTCTTACAGTTTTTTATGAGGGTGAAAAAGTTATGTTGAAGAGGTCCTTATAAAGTTATACTGTAGTAGTTCGAGGAATCCTCAAGGTAGTTTTAATCCCATTTTAGGAAGCTCCTGTTGTCACTTCTTCAGGATGGTATTACAGTTTTAATGGTTCTCAACCGAAGAGTTCTTAAATGTTTTTATGAAATTCTAGAGGCCATTCAGGAGGTCCTTCAAGTCTCACAGCTGGTTCCAAGAATGCTTTACGAAGTTCTTTTGGTAGGTTAGGGTCTATCTTGTAATTTTTTGGTGGCTAAGGTGGACTCTGTGGAGGTTAAAGGGGTATTTTAGGTAGTTCCCAATATAGGAAAATTTGAAGTCCTTCATGAAAGTTGGATTTTGGAGATTCTGGTGGTACTTGAAGAGATCTTACAGATTGTTTTGATGTTGCTGAGGTTCCATGGACCCTCAGATGGTTGTAATCATCCTTTGGAAGGTCCTAATTATTACAGTGTGCAGGTTCTTAAAGTTGTTCAAGTGGTTCTTTATGAGGTCTCTAAGGGTCAGTGGTGTTGCCTTCATATTTCCCCACCAATACTAAATTTTAACCTCCCACCTATTCACTTCCTTCTGTATTTACAGAACCTGTCCAAGGAGTCCAGGGAGTGGCTGGAAAGCCGATCACCTGGAGGGTCCTCACCTGGTTCCACTATCCAGAGCAGCAGAACACACAGCGCACACACACCATCAACCCCAAACACACCAAACACACCCAACACACCCAACACGCCCAGCACACACGTGTCTGGTACCAAGAGCACCGTGCAGCACTTCCACAGGCCAGGTAAAGACTTGTTTCTTTTAAATTATATATTTACCTGTCACTACGCTGATAATAAATTACATTATCGGAGAATGTTCTCTTATCTTAATGAAGACCTTTGGCCATCAGGTAGCTTTTCACCAAATGAGGAAGTATCTCAGTCAGTGGCATTATTCACCAATGAATGTTTGACCCAAATATGGCCCACATCATTTTCTGTAGGCCAAATTTGGCCTTAATTAGTTTTGACTCAGGGTGAGTCTAATTATTTCTCCTCATATTGGCCGGATGTCAGGTGTGTTGTAGCATTTAGTCACATACAGGCCAGTACACACGACATGTGCCATTGCCATAAATGGGTTGTAAAAGCACAAAGTAACCAAGATGTGTCAACTATGTGGGCTTAAATTTTAAAATCTAAAAGGCAATTATTTTTTAAGAAGCAAAAAATACCTCAAATATTACAACCCCAATTCCAAAAATGTTGGGATGCTGCAAGAACACAATGCAGTGGTTTAAAAATCTCAACTATTTTATTCACAAAAGAATATAGAAAACATATCAAATGTTGAAAGTGAGACATTTTACTATTTCATGAATTTGATGGCAGTAACACATCTCAGAAAAGCTTGGGACAGGGCCATGTTTCCCACTGTGTGGCATCCCCTCTTCTTTTAACAATGGTCTGTTATTCAAAGTCTTTGCAATTTTAACATTAGCCTGAAATTGCTCCACAATTTGTGGCTGCAGTTTCTGGCAGGTTGCTGAACCTGTCATGGTTGGAGGAAGGGACAGACCCAAAAGCGGACAAACATAGGACTGAAGTTAATATGATTTTAATGAATAAGCAAGGTTAGAATAATTCCAAACAGTAAGGTACACATCATAAAACAGTCTTTATCCTTTAGTGAGTGAATGGGGTTCCATTAGGAAATCCAGAGTGTGTTCCTTCTATACGAGTGAGTTCCAGTTTCCTGTGGGTCAGGCAGCACTTCAGGCAGCAGGTTTGGTGTGCAAAGAGAGGCAGCAGAGCAAACAGATAAGTAACAATTCTTGAATTGGCAACAAGAAACATAGCAGATTTGGCCTGGCTTACTACTAGGTGAGTAGCTAAACTTTCCGGTGGAGAGTGGAGGAAACTGCTGGGCTTAAATAGCATTGGTAGTGATGAGTTCTAGGTGTGCCACCATACTTAGCCACATCCACACCTGAGAACTAAGCAAGTGGTCACCACCCATACCCAACCAAGACCAGAAGAGAAGAAAGAAGGAACACAAGAAGTTAAGAAAGGATACCGATAGATTTCTCAGGACCCTGGCAGAACCTCTGTCTTTCTAAGACACTCTTTTTATACCCAATCACATTACTGGCCTGTTGCCAAATATCTCACTTTCAACATCTGATTTGTTTTCTTTGTTCCTTTGTGAATAAAATATTGGTTCATGAGATTTTCAAATCATTACATTGTGGTTTTATTTATATTTTGTGTAGTGTCCCAACCTCTGTGGAACTGGTGTTGTGTATGGGAGTTTTTAAACTTGGGGTTTTATATCTTTCAGAAAATGGAACCAATATCTACAAGAAGCCTCCCATCTACAAACAAGGTGAGTTACTGATGTTCAAATCCATCACAGGCTCTGAGATTCAGGTCTAAGTTTGCTGGGATGTGGGGAGCAGTTTGCTTGTCTTTGTTGTTTTTATTTGTTGTTTATGTGATAAATATAATAAGAATATTGTTGAAAATAAAGAAAATATAACCATTTTCTATAGCTGGATTCAGAGTGTGTGAATATGGGTCAGCTGTAGCCCCTGTCCTGTAAGCCACGCATGATTTCTTTGCGTTTAATCAGCTTTAACATGCTTGTGTGTGTGTGTGTGTGTGTGTGTGTGTGTAGATGTGTCATCCTCTTCAGTCCCTCAGGGGAAACACATCGAGGATCTGATCATCGAGTCTTCAAAGTTTCCAGCAGCTCAGCCTCCGGACCCCAACCAGCCCTCTAAGATCGAAACCGACTACTGGCCCTGCCCTCCCTCACTGGCTGTGATTGGTATGACCCAGAGCAACACACACACACACACACACACACACACACACACACGCGCGCATGAGTAGGCAATCTGTGTATCAAGGGGTCACCACAGCAGATTAATCCACATTGGTAATTTGGCAAAGGTTTTATGCCGGATGCCCTTCCTGATGCAACCCTCCATTGTGAGAGTGGCCTATGTCCCCTCCTGGAATCAAACCAGGAACTGTTTGCTTGTAAGGCAAATGTCTAAACCACTACACTACAGGGACACTAAAGGATTTTAAAATAAATGTATTAACTAAATAAAATAAAGCCTAATTAAGTGTACTTTTGGATGCTCCCTTTTTTTCCCCAAAGGGTCACCACAGGGGATTAATTTGCATCGGTAATTGGTAGTGTGTCAGGAAGAGCGTCCTGTTATACGCCGGATACCCTTTGGGTGAATACAAGGGAGCAGCCAAAGGTACATTTTTACACACAGACTAGAGACAAGGAGACACGAGGAGGGTGGAAATAATAGCAAAGATCCAAATATCAAAATTACGAAACGAAAGCTCTTATACAAAGGCATCGGATATCAGAATCCATAATATAAAACAGAAAGAGGATCTAGCTCCCAGCTAAAAAAAAATACACAGTCCACCCCAAACCAAGAATATACAAAATACCAGAAAACCCAGAACAAGCCCACAAAAACCATAAATAAACGTATTTTTGGCTGCTACCGTTTATTTTCCCCAAGGGGTCACCACAGTGGATTAATCCACATTGATAATTTGGCAGAGCTTTTACACAGGATGCCCTTCCTGACCCCCCCCCCCCCTTTGGTGAGGGGGCTGGTGTCCCAACCTGGAACCAAACCAGGGACCTTTTGCTTGTAAGGCAAATGCATCAACCCCTACACTACGGGGGACACAAAAATAAAGAAGAATTAAAAGTGCAAAACTACAGGCTGTTTTAAAAAAGTTGGACAAAATTACAATGCGGTATATTTCCTGATAGCAACAAATTAAACAAAGTTACAAATGATACAAATGGTTAAATGGGTTATGAAGTTTTACCATGCCCCGCCCTCTCATGTGGTAAATGTTTCATTGATGGGTGGTTTGTGGTTGCAGAGATATACGCTATGTTCCCACTGCAGGCCAAAGTGGCCCAAATACGATTTTTCTGCCCATATGTGACCCATATCTGATTTGTCCATGACAGTCTGAACTGAGGTCGCTATGAAAAACATCGGATGCGCATCCGATTTAGGACCACATACGGATCTGTGCTGTCCAGTCTGTAAGACAAATCAGATGTGGGTCACATGTGGGCAGAAAAATCGGATTCAGGCCACTTTTGCCTGCAGTGGGAACGCAGCCTTCCATATGTGGTCCTAAATCTGATGTTTGTCAAAGCGACCTTAGTCTGAACGGCCATGCCGCATTTCATCTGACTTTTCCGTCACTGAAGCGAGACGGATGTCGTAATTCTGCAGCGGAGGAGGCGAGGCGCGGCGAGCTCAAAGGTCAACAATGTGCAAAACAAGCATGGCAGACGGCGTTGATGGAGCTAGTCTTCTTCTTCTCTTGGCTGTCATGCATCATGAACCCACATTTGGATTTGGAAAAGACGCCCTTCATGGGCTTCCGGGCTCGGGCTCGGCACTAGGAGTACACTTGCGTGTGGGGCCCCGGTGGCTGGGTTGGAGCTAGTCAGTGGAAAGAACATGAAGTTTTACTCACACGCTAACATGTGTAGCATTCATATTTAGTTAGTTAGGCTGTCTCCATCCACTGCAGGATGTAGGACTCCACTTCAGACTTCCAGCTTTGTTTGTCATATTGAAGGGGGATATGGCCACGTAAAGAAAACAAAAACAAATCCAATCTCAGCAAAAAAAATAATCAGAATTGCCCGCAGTGGGAGCGTAGTGCTAGCGATTTCCAGTACATAGTTCCCACAGACACGTTTTTTTTGTCACGTGACCTCCTTAGCGACGCCATCTTTGTTGGCAAGCTGTACTTGTTTACTCGCACTGCTGTTTATCTCCCCCGGGGAATTTTAAACTGTTCTGATGTCGGATTCGACTTGTGATCAAAATCATGGAAAGGCAAAAGGAGAAACACTATGTAGAATCATTCAGTGTGGAGGATAGAAAGAGATAAGATGGGAAAATCGGCGTAATAGGTGTGGATCCGTACTCGTTAGCAAAGGAAAGGCTGAACCATGAAGTTTCAGCATTGCCACCAATTCAATACTGTGACGATGAAAGATGTTTTATTGGCGGCGAACTGACGTTGAACTGCCGTTTATCACGAGCAATTCCCGTTGTATTCCCGGCATAGTCCCAGTATTGCCAATAATAGCCGGTGAAAATGGCATGATCGGGGGCAATGACGCCAAACGATATCAACATCAAAAGAGAATATGTCGCGAGTGCATCCTGAACGCCATGGCAACGCGCCGGGGTCACAACGTGAATGCCGACCTTTTGACGGGAATATAACGGCAATAGATCGTCAGGAGCCCAATTTCCAGCTGTTTCACGCTGTTTTGTGCCGTTTTGATAGGGAACGCTAAATCGGCACGGATCGCCATAATCGGCGCTATTACGGCTCCGGGGGAATGGGGGTCTAAGACGTGTACCGTTGTCTCGCGCTGGCACGCAGCTTTTATACCAGTGAGCAAATCCAGGCCTACAAGTCTCTGGAGGCGTACAAATCAGTATGTTGATGGTTGGGTTGGCGACATTTCCTCAGGTGTCCTGAACGCACAGCTGCCTGTAGTCTGCCTATAGCAACGGCGGCCGCTCGTCTGTTGTGACGTCATGTGGGAACCATGTGTAAGAAGTCTGGGCCGGTGCCACCCCGTGCCCCCCCCCCCTCTGGAAACGCCCCTGAGATGAGCGGATTAGCGGTAGGTGGTGTATTTGCGCATATAAAAAAAAAAAAGTACTGCGTGCAGTCCAGATAAAGTCCCTCTGAGACACACAGAGAGAGGGAGAGAGAGAGAAAGCACCACCTTCACCTGTCCGCCCTCCACACAGCACCGCCTGCCGTGGGACCTCCGCTCAGCCTGAGTGCGAAAACAAGCGCGGCAAACTCCTCGAAAGTTCCAGCGCGGCCATGCCGCTCACACCGCGGCGAGGCGCGGCGCGTTCGGGCGGAATGAAGTCATAAGTCACCGCGCCTACAGCAGCGGGAGGAGCGCACCGAGTGTCGGGGCTTCGTGGTGGATGGGTTTGCTGTGGCTTCGCTCGGATGGGATGCACGGTGAGCTTCATCTGCTGTGAAGAGGACTTTCTGCAAATGCCCGTTTACCACCATGAGGAGGAGGAGAAGAAGAAGAAGAGGAAGAAGCAGAAGGAGGAGGAGGAGGAGAGCCTGAAGAAGGTAAGGACCAGCTGGCAGAGGGAGAAACGAGCGGGCGTCCAGATGTGTTTGTGTCTGCGTGTGTTCACGTTAACGTATGATAGCGTATGATAACGTATGATCCCGCTGACTCTGTGTATGTTGGCCGCCAGATAAGACTTAACTGACCTTTGGTTCCACTTGACTCAAGGAAATCACAGCATGAGTCACGCAGTGACAGCAGGACGCAGTCTGCCGGCAGGCACCGCCACAGGGTGCCTCTCATTCCTGCTTTGGCTTTCGGAGCTCCCGTGCGAGGTAAACCGTTGACCATAATGATGCCCAGGGCAACTCAGACAAGTCCAAGTTCAGTCACGCTTGCAGTCCGTGACAAAAGCACGCATCGGAGGCTCTGCCTGTGGTGATGTCATGGAAATAACTCACAGTTACTCCCTGTCGGCGTCTGCTGTCAGGCTGCTTCAGGGCGGTCTGGAGAAGGTGTTCAGACGTGCAGCCTGAGGGTCAGGTTGATGTCACTGACCTGTGTTACGCACTTCTACAGCCTCGACGTGCAGATGAGCGAAACTGTCCTGTCAGCAAGCGGCTGACGGGGAAATCGGTGCTGCGTTGTGGGCTCGCTGCGTCTTTCGGCTCCTCCCTTTACGCCGGATGCCCTTCCTGACGCAGCCCTCCACGGTGAGAGGGGCTTGTGTGTCCCCGCCTGGAATCAAACCAGGGATCTTTCGATTGGAAGGTGAATGCGCAAACCGCTGCGCGACAGCCTGAAAACAAAGCAGACTCATTCATTCATTCATTTTATCCAGTTCAGGGTCGCTGGAGGGGCAAAAGGCGGGGTACACCCTGGACAGGACGCCAGTCTGTCGCAGAGCCAAACAGCCATTTAGAAACAACAGTTAACCTAGCCCCCGTTGCATGTCTTTGGACTGCGGGAGGAAGCCGGACAGAACCCACGCAAGCACGGGGAGACACATGAGTTATTGCCTTAGGGAATCAGTAGGCTCCTCATTTTTCAGCTCTCAGATACCAATGCTGGCTTCTCATTGGTCGCATCAGCAGCTGGGTTCAGCAAAAAATATAGCCTGACTTGCACTATGTGTGTGGAGTGAAGGTGTAGATCGTGTCCATCGCTTATTGGGCATGCACCAGTCCATCCATCCATCCATCCATTTCCTGCCACTTAACCTGGTTTGGGTTGCCTGTCCTGGCTCTGCTCTAGGGCCTCCTCCCAGCGGGTCATGGTTTAAATTCCTCCCTTAGGAGGCACCCAGGAGGCAGAACCACTTTAACCACTGGCTTCTTTTGTCGTGCGGAGCAGCGGCTCTAATCTGAGTGCCCAGACACCCTTCGGAATGTGCCAGTTTTGTTACAACCCGGTGGTCGTGACCATAGCTGAGGGTAGGACCGCAGATCGCCCGGTAAATTGGCAGCTTCACTTTTACGCTCAGCTCTCTCTTCACCACAACAGATCGGTGCAGAGCCCGCATTGCTGCGAACGCCACACCAATCCATCCGTCAGTCACCCCCTTCATTCTCCCATCATTCACGAAAAAGACCCGGAGACACTCAAAGCTCCTCCACCAGTGGGAGTGACTCCTCTTGGCTCTCCACCCGTTTCTGTGCTGAAAGCCGTGGCCTCTGTCTTGGAGCTAGCTAGTTCTCATCCCAGCCACTTCAGCCTGGCGTGCACACTGCCCCAGTGCGAGCTGGAGGTCACTGCCTGACGAAGCCAAAAGAACCACATCATCTGCAAAAAGCAGAGCGGTGATCCTGAGGCCACCGTAGCAGAGAGCCTTGGGCCCTTGGCTGCACCTAGAAATTCTGTCCTTCAGTAGAAGTAACTTACAAAGTCTCCCAGCACAGAATGAGCCCCTGTCCATGTTTACTGAGCACTCTGTGAAGCTGCAGCACCTGTTTTGTGTCTGAGAAAACCCTGTGCTTACCATAATGAGTTCGGCTTGGATTCATCAGGCCTGTCTCAGTAACAAACAAGATGAAATATTGCGTCGGTGCGTGAGACCTTTCAGCAGTGTGGCGCTGGAGGTGTTTCCTAATGTGACTGGTTGCGTATGAGCTATTCTGGCACGAAATATAATTACAATATTATATTACAGTTTTCTGATGTAAAAGTACCCCTGGTAAGGAATCACCAGATGACACCACGTGCAGCAGTGCTGTGCATGCAAAATCCTTTAATCCCTTAAATAATACACATTTATTGCCCATTGTAGCGCAGACATATACTTTATATTAACTAGTATGTTTAATGTGCTGCGTGGAAGTCACACTGCAGACACACTTTTGGAGCATCTCGGGTGACTTTTCCTGGATGTGCCGAGTTGTCCGGTGGCGCAGACGAACAGCTGGCACCGAGGCGTGTAGGGCTGCGGGTGCGCGGAGAGCTGTGGGAATGAACGCCCTGACTCTGCCAGCAGAGCTGTGGTCGAAGTAATGAAGTGGTGCTAAAGCGATGAAAATAGTCACTCAACCGAGGTAGCCAAGTGTCAGTCATGCTGAGTATAAACAGTCAGCAGTGGCTTGAAAGAGGAAGGAGAGGCTCTAAAACTGTGGATCTGTGAATTTTTGCTGTTGCTGAGTCAGATTTGTGAGAATTTCAAGAAAAAGTTGTTGCTAACAAGCATTTTTAAGCTTTAAACTGGATTGAAAGCTGCAGTCCTTTGTGATGAACACCTCTGCTTCCCTGGGTTTATTTACACTGGCATTTTTTTTTTTTTTTTTATATCATTTTTTTTTTTTTTTTTTCCTGTTTTTTTTAG
>VUQH01018910.1:2271-28635 GCA_015106775.1 Etroplus canarensis | reverse complement strand
CCAAGAAGGTATTTGGGGTCTCCTCTGGACAGAGGAAAGAAGACAAGGAGACTTGGTGGTAGAATGAGGAAGTACAGGAAAGTATTCAAAGGAAGAGGCTGGCAAAGAAAAAGTGAAGAGAGTGCAGGCAGGGGGGAGAGGGTGGAGACGAGTGTCAGGGGTGATTTGTGACAGAAGGATAGCAGCAAGAGTGAAAAGGAAGGTTTACAAGACGGTAGTGAGACCTGCTATGATGTATGGTTTGGAGACAGTGGCACTGACAAAAAGACAGGAAGCAGAGCTGGAGGTGGCAGAATTGAAGATGTTGAGATGAGATTTTCCCTGGGAGTGACCAGGATGGACAGGATTTGAAATGAGTACATCAGAGGGACAGCTCATGTTGAGAAGTTTGGAGACAAAGTCAGAGAGGCAAGGCAGAGATGGTTTGGACATGTTCAAAGGAGGAATGGTGGATATATTGGACAAAGGATGTTGAAGATGGAGCTGCCAGGCAGGAGGAGAAGAGGAAGACCACAGAGAAGATTCATGGATGTAGTGAAGGAGGACATGCAGAGGGTTGGTGTGAAGGAAGAGGATGCAAAGTATAGGGTGAGATGGAGGCAGATGATCCGCTGTGGCGACCCCTAATGGGAGCAGGTGAAAGAAGAAGAATTAGAATAAATCTAAATGGCTGTCTGAATGTTTATTTGTGCATGTAACAAACAGCTTACAGTTACAAAACCAAAACCGCAAGCAAAAAAAGTAGTTACAAAGGGATGTTCATTTTTAATGGGATCCACAGTATTATTAAAAAAAACTTTAAATTTATAGTGAGTCAGATATAAAAATACTGCTTAATGCAACTTTAATGTTGTAGAAGCACCTCTGGTGTGCTTTAATTCTGTGCATGTAATTTACTAAAGCTCACTACCGTCACCAGAGACAATTACCAGCACTAATTACTTTGAAGACATAACACACAACGTGTCACATAGCGACAGGAAAACAACAAGATATCTGGGGCTGTGATTTGGCACTATTAAAAGTAGTGATGCCACGGGTTGATTTTTGTCATCAGTAAATCTAATTTAATTTTAAGCTCAGCGCTGTTCTCTGAGCGCCTCCTGTGACTGATGCTGGCAGGATGTGGCAGTCACACAGATGGTTGATGGGACTTGTCATCTGCACTTTAGTTTTGGGCTGTGTTTAGCGAGCGGAGCCCAGAGAAGACGCTGACATACTCCTCAAGTGTTTTACAATTGATAATGGTGCTTATTTACATATCTTAAAACTGCATCAAAGTATTTCAGAATCTACCTCTGCCGTTACCATCAAATTTTGTTTTCTCCCTCTTCTTTCAGTTGCTCCCACAGTGGCCACAGTGGCTCATCTGTGTCTATCTCACACCATCCCTTGCATCCTTTTCTGTCACACTAGCCCTCCTCATCGTTGCATCACACTCCTGTTTTGTAAATCGTCCCTTTCGCTCTTGCTGCTATTCTTTGGTCACAAAGCACCCCTGACATTTGTCTCCACCCACTCCACCCTGCTTGCACTCTCTCCTTCACCTCTCTTGTGCACTGTTCCTTGCGTTGGATGGCTGACCCCAGGTATTTAGATTTATCCACTTTTAATACCTCTACTCCTTGCATCTTCATCATGCTTTATTTTGAAGATGAAAAGAATGCATATGCAATTTATAATGAATAACAGGAGACCTAATGTTTGCTTATCTTTGTTATACCTACCCTTCAGTAGAAGAGGTATAAACTGTCTGGATGTTATGTTGTATTACTGGGCTATGCAGGTGAACTCCATCATGCTTTATTTCTCTCAGAGATCAACTCAGGATCTGGACTTACCTTTTCTGTCATATATGTACTCAAAGCAACCAAAAATCCAACATTTTAGCATATGATAAAAATTCTGTATCATGTTTATAAATAGTTAAGAGAACAATTCCCTATCTCATTTTAGTCCAATATGGGGTAACCTTGAAAGGTATAGAATATATTAAGGGTTTTCTTCAAACTGATTCAGACATGATAATGTCATTTAAAGAGCTGAGTATCTAGTATAAACATAAGCATTTTTAAAAGTATCTTTGTGTTTTCTATGTTAAAAAAAAAAAACACAACATGCTAAGGAAACTTATACAAATACACTTCACAAACTGAGGGACCTATGCTAAAAGATCATTTAGGAAAGAATTTATACCAGACCATCATAATTTATTAATATCTCAGTCAGTGGAAAATTCATGGTACATATTGGCTGCATGGAGGGAACATTTAAAATCTGAAATTACAGAAGTCAACTGGAAAATAATCTGTACTAAGGTCATAAAACAATAAATTCAATTAAAGTTTGAAATTATTGCAATACAAATGTCTGTAAATATATATATATATATACACACACACACACACACACACACACAGTAAGTGATAATACACACTGATGGACCTCAGTCTGCTAAATGCAAGAAATAGCAATGCTATGGAACCAAAAAAAAATAGACCAAAAATTGCTCAACAGGCAAAAAATGCTATCAAGCCTATCATTGGAAAGAATTACTAATGCTTTGAAGGGTAAGCAAAAAATCTTTGAATAATATATGGGAACCATTTATAGACTTCATCAAAGACATGGACTTATCCGAAGAGGATACTGACAACCAAATGGTAAAAAAAACACTTTATGAATCTAAAAGACTTATGCGTGAGAAATAAAGCATAAGCCTAGGAAAGAAATGTTTTTAAGGCTTTTCTGAGATTTTTTTCTTTTTGACTTGTTGCATGTTGTTTATGTTCTTATCACTGATGATCAATATATCAAAGAGTTGTTCTTGGGTTCATCAGATTGACTTTCATCTCAGTTAAAAATTAAGCAAAAGTCTATTGAGAGTTGTCAACCTCCTGTAAACTGCAGCAATATCTAGGACTAGTTTCCCCATTATATTTAGCCATCTTTAATTTGCACATCACCCTTATTTCTGCTTTCCTTCACTAGCTCCTAGTGAAATTTATAATTCACTTTAAAATTTTAGTAATTACATGTAAAACCTGACACGACCAGGCTCTTGCATATACATCAGAGCTGCTGAGACCTTATTCCAGTTGTCAGCTGCTCCAGCAATCAGGTCAGAGTCTTGACTGTTTCACGCTGTTATTTCAAAATTCACTTTTGAGATTGTAGCAACTGAACTTTGGAACAGCTTTCCTCAGCCTATCAGGTTGGCTGAATCAGTGGTTTATTTTAAACGTCTCCTAAAATCTCATTTTTATAGCTTCTTTGTTCCTTAATTTTCACACTATATTTGACAATAGTTCACATCAAAAGCATGTGCATCTTTTGAATGAATGCAACACTTTATGCTTGACTGTGTTTAACATTTCTTTATTGTATGAAGCACTTTGTAACCGTGTGTTTTTAAAAAGTGCTATAAAAAAGTTATTATAATTTAGTCATTAAGCCTGTTGTCATTTGTACCAGTGCAGTTGTGTAGACCACTGACTGGATGCAGGAAACTCACCAGGACAGCAGGAGTCAGTGTAGAGGTACTCCAGGAAAGACAAGAAGGTGTCTGAGGACACCCCATGGATAGGCACCACTCGGCTCCGAGCCTCTGCATACTTCCCACTGAACATGGCCGCCATGACATCACAGCGGGCAACCAACACAGCCCGATGGGCTGGCAATACACTCCCTAAATCACATACACACAGAAAATTAACATCTATGTTTATATTTTCAGTGAAGTCTCCGGAAAAGTCTTAGCAAAGTGGTCACAGAGTACAAACAGTTCAAGAATAATGTATTTAATCTTAAAACACAATAAAAGAATGCATCTATTGGCATGACATATGTCAAAGGCCACCACAGAGCAAGCAAATATTGAATGATTTTTTAATAAGCTGACTTCCATCAGACACTCCTAGTGATATCTCAGAAGTGTATAGCCCAAACATAATTTATTTTGGCTTAGAACAAGTGATGATCAGTCATAATTAGGTCATTTAAATTAACAGGAAACAAATGACATGTAAAGCCTGGGCACGAGTCCTGACATAATTGTCGTCATTAAGTGCCATTAAGAGGCAGTGACAACTCTCTCCTTGCTACATCAGCAGATTAGCATAAAAAAGGGGAGGATGAAATGAAACGCTATGTTTTCTCCACAACCTGCAAGAGTTTAACACACAGCTCAAAGGTCCAAGGACAAGAAGAGCTCACTGCACTTTTTATGAGATAAATATTGATCAGGAGAGACTTTTGGGCATTATTTCTATATTTCTCGCTTTAATAGAGGAATGCTGGACGCAAGAGGGTTTGTCAAGATGAAACGCGACTGGAATGGAAAGAAGCCCATCACTCGGGCCATTTGATCTTATTTTGTCTCCAAATGGATGACTGAGCCAGAGACTGAGATCATAATTCAATCACAGCAAATAAAATGTGACCTTCCTGTGCTGTTTGACAGTGCATGCATTTGTAAATGTGTGTGTGTGTCAGAATCAGCGTGAATCCACCTTGCACCATGAAGATGACATCAGAGTACAGAGGAGAATTGAAGAGGTTGACAAGAGTCTGGGGGCCGAGCTGAGCTGCTCTGGCGCTTGGTGTGTCCCTGTTGCCCTGCACACACACACACACACAGAGACAGGGGAGAGGAAGCCAAAAGAATCGGCCAGTGAGAGTTAAAATACACCGCTGCATGTCAGGTACTCGTTACCAGCACAATTGCCATTCTCTGCATCTATCCCGCCTCCCCCACGGAATACTAATGGCATCTCTGCCAGTCTTGCTTAGCAGTACCAAACCATGCTTGTACTGCAATGCCAAGAATGTCATGAGTGGAACTGGCTAACACAGAACACAGTGAGAAGCAGACCACAGTCCAAACTGTCTATTATCAATACATTAACGTATTCAGTACAGCACAGCAGGTGAAACTGGTAGAATAAGAAAACCTGTCAGTGTGTGTGTGTTTTTTGTGAACACTGTGTACACACATGGATTTAAGTTCACAGAGAGCATTGTCAAAGCATCCCATTACCACTACGTGACCTTTCTCAGTCAACTGAACCGCAAAGAACTCCATATTTTCACAGTGCTCTGCTGCAGAGAGAGCGCACCTTCAACAAACACAGTTCAAGCAGAGGCAACAGCAGAATCGGGGGGCTTTGATTTCATAAATCTGTTAAGCTTGTAAAAACTTATGGAAAGCTAATTTCTACCGGTCTCTCAGAGACAGATTACCCAGAGGTGCTGGAGATGACACACTCAACCCATGACAGGACATTAGGGTGTTTCAGTGCGTTAAAGTGGCCCAGCCATCTCATGTGTCAGCTCGTCTCAACATCGCCTCAGGTAGTAGACCTAGTTCTATCCAGACGGGTTGGTAGGCCATGAATGGTGCCAAAGGCTCGTCAGATGCAGCCATGTCACATCTTCTTATCCCACTCTAAAGTCTTCTGCTTGTAACACAGAGCCACATTGTGCTCTCTAAATAGCCGTGATGCATTACAGCTGTGACGCTGCAGTTTCTAACATAATATTAGCGCCCATGTGAGATCTTATGTTGTGCTTTTACTCCTTGGAGGGTATCGCTTGTTTATTTTGTGTTAATTCCCACAGTATCTGAGAGGTGATTACAGGGAGTAATTATGTAAATATTCTAATTAGAGCCACACATTATTGCTGTGCTGTTTCCAAACAAGTCTTACTAATTAAGGCACTCTTAGTCTGCAACCAGAAAAACACATGTTTGGACATTCAAAGAGCAGATTTTACATATTATAGTTATTTAACCTCTTTTTTAAGGACAGCTGGATATCCATATCATACACACAGTCAGATATTTGAGTCTTAAGATTATTATCGTGAAATTCATCAGTGTTCAAAATGTTCAAAAAAGGAGGACAGAAGTGATTTTAAAGACCTCACCCTGTCTCTGCCGAGGAGAGATCGTATGCGTTCCATAAGCTGAGCCACAGCTAGTGAATTCTTCAGCTTCTCTTCCAGGGCCTCCTGGAGGTGCTCCCACTCCCACGCTCCTACAAAACATCCACAAACAACTTGAATATATGGATCCCCAATAGTTTACAGAAACACACAGGCAAACTCTTTTCTAGTTGGCACTGTACTCTGACCACCCACCTACCTTACACTGAACACTTGAGGCCTGTATTTGTCAAACTTGGCTTGTTCTAAAATTTTTCTGTTTATGTAATCTGTGGTGGCTATGGGTGGGGCACCTAGCCCACATTGCACTCACCAGAAACTAGAAATAGTGAATAAAAGGTCTTTGCAAAACACAGCAAGTCAGCCACTTAGTACTTAATATGTTACTTTTTTAAAATTTAGTTCAATGAACACTCACTGGACACTTTATTAGGTCCACCTGTTCAACCGCTTGTAAATTCAAAGGTTTAATTAGGATATCACATGGCAGTATTTCACGCATTTAGGCATGCAGACATGGTGAAGACAACTTTCTCAAGTTCAAATTAAGCATCAAAATGGGGAAGAAAGGTGATTTCAGTGACTTTGAATGTGGCATGGCTGTTGGTGCCAGACGGGCCGATCTGAGTATTTCAGAAACTGCTGATCTACTGTGATTTTCCCACACAAACATCCCTAGGGTTTATAGAGAGTGGTCCAAAAAAGAGAAAATATTCAGTGAGCAGCAATTTCGTGGAAGAAAATGCCTTGTTGATGGCAGAGGCCAGAGGAGAATGGCCAGACTGCTTTGAGCATATAGGAACACAACAGGAACTTAGATAACTACTGGTTACAACCATGGGATGCAGAAGAGCATCTCTGAATGAACGCATTGAACCCTAAAGCAGATGGCTACAAAAGGAAGCCCACACCAGGTGCCACTCCTTCCAGCTAAGACAAGAAACTGATGTTACATTTCACACAGGGTCACCAAAATTGGTCAACAGAAGACTGGAAAAATGTTGCCTGCTCTGATGAGTCTCAATTTCTACTGTGACATTCAGATGGTAAGGTCAGAATCTGGCTTAAACAACATGAAAGCATGGATCCACCCTGCCTTGTATCAACATAATGGTATGGGGGATCTTTTCTTGACGCACGTTGGGTCCCTTAGTGTCAAATGAGCACCTTCAAAACACTGCAGACTACTTGAATATTGCTGCTGACCATGTCCATCCCTTCATGATCACAGTATATTCATCTTCTGATGACTGCTTCCAGCACGATAATGCACCATGTCACAAAGCTTAAATAATCTCGAACTGGTTTATTGAACATGACAGTAAATGTACTATACCCAAATGGGCTCCACAGTCACCAGATCTCAATCCAATTGAGCACCTCTGGAATGTGGCAGAAAGAGACTCGCATGATGGATGTACAGCTGACAAATCTGCAATAACTGTGTGATACCATGTCACTATGGATCAAAATCTCTGAGGAATGTTTCCAGCACCCGTTTGAATCTGTGCCTCAAATAATTACGGCAGGTCTGAAGGCAACAATCAGTATGACCCCTTACTAGCAAGGTGTAACTAATGACGTGGCCATGGAGCGCATTTTGTACCACGGATAACTGTGGCTGGAGTCACTATTAGAAATGCCTTGAAGAGATGCAAATTTGGCATAAATGTTCTCTTGGACTTCAGGGTGAATAGATTAAATTTTGGTAATTAAAGCTCACTATCACCTCACAACTTGAGAATTAATTTTCTAATTATGACATTTAATTATATGACATCTAATTATGTCATATAAGATGATGACATTTTATATCCAAAACTTCAACTTCACTAATGTTCTGCAACACTTTTTGACCATTATTCAAATCCATAACACAGGAACAGCTAACTCAGGACCATTTTTTGTTTAACAATATACTCAATTGGTAACAGCACCTTTGTATTGTATCGATCTTTGCTCATAGGCTTAAAATGATTATAAAGCATCCACATTTCAGAATTTGTAGCGTCTACAAAAAATGTCCCCATTGTTCAAAATTGTCTTGGCCAAACATAAAAACACCTTTTCATCTAATTAATATCCTCTACGTACACTATACGAGTCTAGCCAGACATCAATGTAAATGACTTGGCAGAGGAATGCAACAGAGAGGCAGAAATCTAAGTTTAAAATACTGACTAGGAAAGCACCATTTCTGGAAATCTGGGACAATACCCATTTAGAAGATATTGCTATGTTAGATAAAAAAATAACAATACTTTTTGACAGTTATGCAGAAACAATAGCTGAAGTAACTTTTAAAGTTTTTCAGCTCTTCAATGTTTCATCTGAAAATGGGGATGTCCAGCTATTACATAATGCATCCCCAATTTTTAGATATTTTTTTTATTTAGCTGCTGGATCAGAAATGTTCACATAGTCCATACAGATCAAAAACATCAAATACATTTGACACACACAGAAATCTTTATGGATGTAGCCCATAATTTTACAGATAAACTGTATGTGACATATGGAAAAGAACAGCACTGTGGAGCAGTAGTCGAATAGCATTGGAGCAGCACTGTTACCTCATGGCAGGAAGTTTCCTGATTCCAACCCCCAAGTTGGCTGGAGTCTTTCTTTGAGGAGTTTGCATGTTTTCCCTGTGGCTGCAGGTTTTCCTGGCCTCCTCTTATGGTCTAAATTGGTTGCTGACATGAATATGAGAGTGTGTAGTTCTCCATCTCTGTGTAACCCTGCCCAGCAGGAGGTGGAATCCCAAGTCATAGCATAAAAATCAAAATATTTAATCCAAAAAAGACGCAATAGTCATTTGCAGGAGATCAGCCAGCACTGAAAACAATCCAAACAAGGATTTTGAGGCAGGCAAAACCCAAAATCTATTATGTGGTCCAAAAAGTCATACACGGAGCCTAACACATGAAAGGAATACAAAAAAATTACTTGACAACTATACAACAAAAAGTTGATCTGACAACCTGGAAAGTACAAGGCAGGACATATATATATACTGGGAGGGGACTGGTTAAATGCAAATAGGTATGATTTTTTTTTTACCTAAAAAAAATGTACATAAATAAATACAAAATGGGATTTATGCACTTGTTTCTAACAGGCTGTACTGCACAGTGTTCCTCTGAGGCAAATGCCAACATGAGCATGCAAAAAATACATGCTTGCATGGTGATGTTTAGATGGTGACATTTAAAATCTGTGTTTAGCATGTATGCATACTCACATTAGCTAAACAGTACTAAACACAAAATGGAGTTGACTCTGATGAGAATCAAATTGGTTTTCATGATTAACAAACATACTGACCATTTTAACATGGAGATGCACAATATTGATAAAAAAAGGACACTATCAAAAGTTTTCAACAGCTTTTTTGAACATCATGGTGGCAATAGAAACAAACTCAGGTGATTACCAAAGACATGTTGTGTCAACATGTGAAAACCATAAAAGTCTACAAAAAAAAAATATATATATATACTGATGTATTCAACATTTGCAGAAATATATCAGCGTGGACCTAAATAGTCAACCAATCACCTGATCAGCAGGTAACTAGACCAAAATATACATAACCAAACCACTAGTGTTGCCTAAAATTATTGCTCAAGGGTTAAAAAAAAAATCACACAAGAAATTCAAAAAGACAAATGAAAAACCACATCCTGCTTCATCAGTGGGGAAATACCTGGAGAAAACACTTAGAGCTTCAGTACCACTGGACTGAAGAAGATGTTTTATAAACGCTGCAAATTCCTGCAGCTTGATAGAGATGGCACATTCTGTCTCACTGGGACATAAACAGACTGTCGAGTAAAGAAGGAAGCTGGACTGTGCAGGATTTAGCTCATCATTAGTTCATAATGATGGTATTTGGGCTGATAGAGGGATTACCTCTATGCGCGGTGCCGGATAATGACACTGCATGCTGCAGACACCTCAAATGCAGGGTGAGAGATTAGCTCGAGCTCTGTAGTGTTGATACATGACGCAGCACCAAAAATATAACAAAGCAGACTTGTAGAAAATGAAAAAGTAGCATCCCCTCCAAAAGTATTGGACCAGCAAGGCCAATTCACTTGTTTTCGCTGCACACTTAAGACACTTGTGTGCAAGATCAAAAGATTAATATGAGGGGTTTTATGTTTTATTGTCAGGTATTTAAATCTAGTTATACTAAACAACACAGGAAATAACACATTTTGTATCAAACTGAGAGTAGGTATTGGAACAGAATGTTTCCAACTAAATCAAAGTTTAAAAAAATACTTAATATTCAGTTGCATAGGCCTTGCTCGGAATAACTGCATTAAGCCTGACTCACAGACTCCACCAGAGTTCTTGTTTCTTCATTGGTTATGCCTTTCCAGGCTTTTACCATAGCGTTTTTTTCAGTTGTTGCCTGTTAGGCAGGGTTTCTTCCTTCAGTCTTCTCTTCAGGAGTTAAAATGATGTGTTCAATTGGTTAAGATTCGGTAATTGACTTGGACAGTAAAAAACCTTTTCCCCCTGATGAAGTCCTTTATTGAGGTGGTAGTGTGTTTTAGATCATTGTCTTGCTGCATCGTAGTTTCTCCTGATTAGTTTGATTGCATTCTTCTGTAAACTGGCAGACAATATGTTTCTGCAGACTTCTGCATTTATTCTGCTACTACCGTCACAAATTACATCAGCAATAACAGTAGCTGTTCCAGTAGCAGCCATGCAAGCCCAAGTCATAACACAACCTCCACCATGCTTCACAGATAAATTTGAATGTTTAAGATCAAGCGCAGAACCCTTCTTTCTCCATACTTTGGCCTTTCCATCACTTTGGTTGAAGTGAAATAATGTGTTCAGTTGGGTAAAGATTTGGTAATTAACATTGACAGTCCAGACCCTTCCATTTTCTCCCTGATGAAGTCCTTTGTTGAGGTGATATTGTGTTTTGGATCATTGTCTTGTTGCATCATAGTTTCTCCTGATTAGTTTGGATAAATTTTTCTGTAAATTGGCAGACAACATGTCTCTGCAGACTTCTGTGTTCATTCTGCTACTACCATCATAAATTACATCAGCAATAAAAATGATTGAGCCTGTGCAAGTAGCAGCTATGCAAGCCCAAGCCATAACACAACCTCCACCATGATTCACAGATGAGTTTAAAAGTTTAAGATCATGAGCAGATCCTTTCTTTCTCGATACCTTTGTCTTTCCATCACTTTGGTTGAGATTAATCTTTGTCTCAGCAGTCCTTTAAACTTTGTTCCAGAACTGCTGTGGCTCATCTCTGGGGTTATGCAAATTCAAAATGGCTTTCTGATTTTTACTGCTAAGTAACTTGCATCTTGCATTATGGTTTGTGTATTTTCTTATATTTCCACCCATGCTCTTTGGAGGTTGTTTACAATGTTATGAACTGTTGTTTTGACAACATTCTAAATTGTGGTACTGGCTTTGACCAATGTTTTTGAAATATCTCTGATGGATTTCCCCCCCTTTATTCAGCTTCAAAATTGCATGTTTTTCTCCCACAGACAGCTCTCTAGTCTTCATGTTGGTCAGTCCTTCTTAATTACAAATGCAGTCTAGAGAACAGATATCCAGATATACTTAATAATTGAATAATCAATCTTATATGACACACCTAGGTCACAAGATTTCTCGTTTGTTATGTCTTGTCAATATTTGCGCTTACTTGAAATACTGGGTGAGTTGATACAGAATACGCTATGCTCTATGATGTTTAACATATCTAGATTTAAATAACCATGAAATAAAAGCTAAAACTCTGATCTCTCTTCACATATTCAGCTTTTGATCTCACATATAAATGCCTTCTGTGCACAGAAAAAATTAACTATTTGGCCTTGTTGTCCCATTACTTTAGAGGGGACTGTAGACAAGATAGAGAAGAAAAATGAAAAGGCCTAATAAAATTAGGAAAAACAATCACAAAGACTGGAGGAACATTCCTCCGAGAGGTCTTCATTCATTTTTCCTTCCTAACTCTATAATTGATCAAATTAAGGGGAGATAGAAACCAGCAAGGCCCCAAAAAAACATTTTTAGGTTTTTTCCAGTGAGATAAACCACACTTTCAAAAAAAGAGCTGGTCTGTGGACTAAAATGTGACCCAACACAAGTCCAGTGTGTCCTCAAACACAAACACACACACCCTGATTTATCTATGTCACACATGTGTACTACATGTGCTAAACAGGCACATACACACTATAACAACCAAGTGACAAACTCAATAATACAGCAGCCCACTACACAAGGAGACAGAGTCTGACGGTGTTAACATCACACAAGCAAAGTCATGGCCTTGGTGACTGTCCACACACATTCAAGTGACAAAAACCCCAGAGTTTGGAATAACACCATAGGTGTGACACTGTGTGTTTAGTGATACATGATATATTGTTATGTAAATTAGCTCTGTTAAGCCAATAAAATAAGTGACAACTGACAACTGAGAGAAATTGAATCACAGTCAAAAGATATGTGACCCATCTCCAGAAAGGCAAAGTACAGCTTGTTGTGGATTTACTGCAAATGAACAAATATTGGCTCGATGAGCGCTGAATGTTTCTGTGGGCTGAAGACGCTCATTCACATCTGATTAGCCAATTCAAGAAAATACACTAGCACACACAACATATGAGGTCAGCTGCTTTAAACATACAGTCAGACCCACCATTTTGAAGGTTAGCATTAGTCAAATTTTACACAAGACTTAACACCGTCTCCCTGCAGCCTTTTATAAAAAGGGGACATTCGTATTCCACTCAGCACATGCACACATCTCTCTTCCTGCTATTCTCTCCAAACCACACACACATTAACAGTAGTGCTCAGCTTTTTCCCATCACGTTATCTTAGGGAATTGCAGAAGAGCAACACCTTATTCTCTTCCCCCTCTTATGTTTCCCCTGCTCACAGTTTAACTCCATACTGTCCAAGCTTCCTTGTCTCTTACTCAAAACATAAATTTAAAAAATGCACATACACAAACGCATGAGAACTGTGCATGAAAACACACACTGCCCTCCTGTTATGTCAGCTGCTGGCTTTCTTATTCTTATTCATACAGTCACTCACAGAGAATCAGTCTAACCCTATAATCTTCTTCCCTTCTCTGCTTACACTTCACCAGCCGCATACACTCTCAGCTTTTGTGTTTGTCTTCTTCTAGTGTTTATGTGTCTGTACATCAGACCATCAGTGTAACTCACATGCATGTTAACAGGCAGCAATAAATCAGAAGATTGTACAGCTTTTTTGCCATAAGGATTTGTGCATGGCATGCAGCCTGTGTTGAAGTGCCGACACTCTGACACGCAGCAGCCACAGCACCGCAGACTTCTAAGCTGTAAGAGTAAGAAGATTTTTAGTACATCACTGAAGTTGAAAATATTGCAGACCTGTTTCACTAGGCTTCGCACTTGACTTCAAAATGTATGGGATGTGAGTGCCACAATTTGCAGTATTTCAGGTGATTGTTTTTGTGCTTGCTTCCTGGCTGGAGCAAGCTAGTATATGGTGCTGTTAATTACACAAGACAGCTTCAGTTCATTTCTTGATGTAAATATGAGACCCCAGGAACAGATGACAGAGTCATATTCTATCAACTAATGCTATTAACAAATAAAATGATGTATTAATGTGCCAACCATTCCTGCTGTCATTCCATAATGTTTAACAGAACTGTGCTCTGAGGGAGAGAAAGGAGACACGCAGGTGTCCTGGGGGGAGCCAAGTACAAAAACAGGTCTAGAAAGTAGTACGAGATCACACTATTAGAAAATGATTGATCAGGTCCTAGATTAAAATACTACAGTTGCTTACGATTAAGTACTTTCAGCTTGACTGATTTCTGTTCCTCAGCGTAATGGAACATTGGACAAGAACCAATAGCAGACAAACTCCCTTCAGCTGCCAGAGGACCATTATTCATCACATCTAAATTATAGGAAAAAGCATAACTGCTTTTAGGGAATGGCTTTGCCTTCCTGTGAATGTCAATCCAGCACTGTTTGCTCCAGCTGTAATGTGCCTAATGTGTCAAAATTAGCAAAACAAAAGAAAAACATCAAGGCTGCAGCACTGGC
Organism: Etroplus canarensis; assembly: GCA_015106775.1. Classification (NCBI taxonomy): domain Eukaryota; kingdom Metazoa; phylum Chordata; class Actinopteri; order Cichliformes; family Cichlidae; genus Etroplus; species Etroplus canarensis. The sequence goes on along the minus strand of VUQH01018910.1, from coordinate 14,572 downwards.
CTTAATGTCACCATAGTACTACATTTATTTATTATGTTATAAATGTATACAATGAATCCAATAAAAAATAGAGAAGGATTTAGCATTCTGTAGCAGGAAATAATTAAATTTTTCAAAGTGCATTTTCCAGAAATCATGTAGTGCGATGGGAGTAAAATAACTGAGCCACCCATGCCGAGTTCAATTTTTACTGGATGAAGCTCTTTGGGCTCCACTGCTTGGAGACACTTGTCTGTTCTGATTTCCAATTTCTATTTGCCACTTTCTTTGGATCTGATCCTGTTGCCAGGATGTCCGTTTGGGCAACTTCATCCTAGTAAAATCACAGGCCTCTAATCAGTGGGAATGTCAGGCTTATTTGTTTTTTTATCTATTGTTGCAACTTAAGTTGGTCCAGCTTTTAACACAGAAATTATTTAGTAACAAAAGCTATGTTAAAAGTATTTAGTTGTACACATTGCAGTGTATGTGTATTTAATGTAGAAAAAGTCTAATTTCAATGTAAAAAATTCAAATTATATGAAGAAAAAACATTTTTAGCCACATAAGCAGCATGGCTAGTCGACAACTTTTGACCACTATTTTTTATAGTTTTGATCAACTATCGGATGGAGTTTCATTGAATTTGAGCAGACCCTGATGCCAGTCAGAGGAACTGAAATCATTATGGCAATCTGACTTTCCAGCTCAAATTTTCATTTTGTCCAGTACTGCAAAACTAATGATATTCTGATCAACATCAGCTGATATCATGTGTCAGCATGAAAAATACCTTACATGGACATATATATCGGGCCACACCTCTTGATCATTAAATTCAGGTGTTTCATTCAGTCCTACTGAATGAGAATCAGAAGCCTTTATTAATCCCAAGCAGGAATTGCGTGGGGTCCAGATGCTCAAGCACCTAGCTTTGCATTCTGCCTTTACAAACATTTGTGAAAGAATGGATCATTCTAAGGAGCTCAATGAATCTGAGCGTGGTACTGTAATAGGATGTCACCACTGTATCAGGTCAGGTCATGAAATTTCTTCCCTCCTAGATATTCTAAGATCAACTGTAAGTAGTATAATTGCAAAGTGGAAGCATTCAGGAACCACAGCAACTCACCCAAGAAGATACAGAATTGGGTCGTCAAGTGCCAAGGCACATAGTGCGTAAAAGTCTCCAACGCTCTGCCGCCTCAATAACTGCAAAGTTCCTGACTTCCTCTGGCATTATCATCAGCACAAGAACTGTGCACTGGGAACTTCATGGCATGGGTTTCCATAGCGAAGCAACTACATTCAAGCCTTACATTACCAAGCACAATGCTAAGTGTAAGATAAGGTGGTGTAAATCATGCTGCCACTGGACTCTGGAGCAATTGAAGCATGCTCTGTGGAGTAACAAATCATGTTTCTCTATCTGGCAATCTGATGGATGAGTCTGGGTTTGGCAAATGCTATAGGGTTGATTTTCTGGGGTTGGCCTGGGACCCTTAGTTCCAGTGAAAGGAAATCTTAATGCTTCAGCTTAACATTTTAACCCCACTGAACACCTTTGGGATGAACGATAACAGATTGCAAACCAGGCCCTCTTGTTCAACATCAGTGCCCTCACAAACACTTTTCTGGATGAATGGGCAAACATTCTCACAGCCATACTCCAAAATCTTGTAGAAAGTCTTCTCAGAAGAGATGGAGGCTGCTACAGTTGCGAAAGGGGGACCAACTACATAATAATGCCTATGGATTTAGAATAAGTGGTCATAATAGCTCCTGTAGGTGTAATGTGTGTGTGGTCCAATACTTTTGCCCATATCGTATATCTGTACATCAGTTTAAATGAAGGTTGATTATCTTGTTAATAGTCTCACAACCTCACTACGTACAACTCCGGATACTGTAGCTCCTCTGAGAAAGAAAGCAACAAATCAGAGAGGCTTGACTCTCTGGTGTAATTCTCAAACACGTCTTAAAGCAGGTAACACATAAGCTGGAGAGCAAATGGTATTCCACTAATTTAGAACACCTTCATCTGGTCTGGCGAAATAGTCTGTTAATCTATAAAAAAAAGCCCTTCGTAAAGCTAGGACATCTTACTATTCGTCACTGATAGAAGAGAATAGGAACAACCCCGGGTTTCTTTTCAGCACTGTAGCCAGGCTGACAACGAGTCAGACATCTGTTGAGCCATGTATTCCTTTAGCTCTTCATGAATTTCTTTACAAATAAAACTGTATCCATTGGAAAAAAAAAATATTGGTAGTTTACCCACAGATGTGCCCTTAAATATGGTGGCTTCGACCGCTGATGTTCATTTGGACTGCTTCTCTCCTGTTGACCTCTCTGAACTGAACCTCACTAATTGCTTCCTCCAAACTATCACCATGCCTGCTAGATCCCATTCCTACAGGACTTTCCAAAGAGGTCTTGTCATTGATTAATGCTTCAGTTTTGAATATCATCAATTTATCCTTATTAACGGGCTATGTGCCACAGGCTTTTAAAGTGGCTACAATTAAACCACTACTTGAAAAGCCTTTGCTTGACCCCGCAGTCTTAGCTAATTACAGACCAATTTCCAACTTTCCTTTCATTTAAAAAATTCTTAAAAGAGTTGGTGCAAAACAATTGTGTGATCACTTGCAAAGGAATGGTTTACTTGAAGAGTTCCAGTCAGGATTTTGAGTTCATCATAGCACAGAAACAGCACTAGTCAAGGTTACTAAGGATCTTATAGCTCCTGACAGTCAGCTTGTCTCTGTGCTTGTTCTCCCAGACCTCAGAGCAGCATTCAACCACACAACACACAATAGTCGACCACAACAGCTTACTACAGAGGCTAGAATACTCTGTTGGTATTAAAGGGAATGCATTACACTGGTTTGAATCTTATTTATCTGACAGATTCCAATTTGTTTATGTAAATGAGGAGTCTTGCTCACACAAAAGTTAGTCATGGAATCCCACAGGGTTCTGTGCTGGGACCAATACTCTTTGTGTTATACATACTTCCCTTAGGCAATATTAGTAGAAAACACACTTTCATGGCTATGCAGATGATAACCAGCTATATTTATCCATGAAGCCAGGTGACTCAAATCAATTAGTTAAACTACAAGCTTGTCTTGAAGACATAAAGACCTGGATAGCCTGTAATCTTCTACTTGTAAATTCAGACAAAATTGAAGTTATTGTATTTGGCCCTAAAATTCCTCAGAAACACTCTTTCTAACCAGATATTTACTCTGGAGGGCATTGCTGTAACCTCCAGTGCTGTGGCGACTTTTGATGTGACATATTCATGTCATTTTAGACATGAATATGTCCTTTAATGCGCACATTAAACAAATATGTAGGACGGCCTTTATCATCTTCGCAATATTGCCAAAATCAGAAACATCCTGTCTCGGAATGATGCTGAAAAACTAGTTAACGCATGTATTACTTCTAGGCTTGAGTATTGTAATTCATTGCTATCTGGCTGTTCTAAAAGCTCTCTAAAAAGCCTCCAGTTAATCCAAAATGCTGCAGCAAGAGTACTCACAGGGACTAGAAAGAGAGATATTATTTCCCCTATTTCCCCTATAGTGGCTACTTTTCATTGGCTCCCTGTTAAATCCAGACTTTTAATTTAAAATCCTTCTACTCACAAATTCTTGAACAATCAGGCCCCAACCTATCTTATAGACCTCATTATATCATATTTTCCCAATAGAGCACTTCGCTCTCAGAGCGCAGACCTACTTGTGGTTCCTAAAGTTTTTAAAAGTAGAATGGGAGGCAGAGCCTTCAGCTATCAGGCCCCTCTCCTGTGGAACCAGCTCCCAGTTTGTATTCAGAAAGGAGACACCCTCTCTACATTTAAGATTAGGCTTAAAACCTTCCTTTTTGATAAAGCTTATAGTTAGGGCTTAGTTATGCTGCAATAAATTTAGGCTGCTGGGGGGCTTCTTATGATGCACTAGGCATTTCTTCTCCACCAACCTCTTTTCCCTCCCCATGCATTTATTTCCTACTGCTGCATTTAATTAAATGTTGTCTTCTCTCTCCCATACTCTGTGTCTCTCTTTGCTCTCCTTTCTCTCTTCTTGCTCCCCTCATCCCCAACCGGTCAAGGCAGATGGCTGCCCCTCCCTGAGCCTGGTTCTGCCGGAGGTCTCTTCCCGTTAAGAGTTTTTCCTTCCCACAGTTGTTAAGTGCTTGCTCATAGGGGATCATGTGATTGTTGGGGTTTTCTCTCTAACACTGTAGGATCTTTACCTTACAGTGTAAAGCACCTTGAGGCGACTTTTGATGTGAATTGGCGCTATATAAATAAAACTGAATTGAACTGTATCTGTGCTTTGCATGTACAGTTTACAGATGCAGTTTGCAAACCAAGCTAGCATTAAATTCTAACTTAGCGCGCCACCCTCTCTTCCAAATAAGGTTCCCTCTGGAACCAAAAAACAACATGGCAGCAGCCAGAACACCAACACTGAGGTTTCCAAATGCGGATTCAGAAGCAGGAGAAGTCAAGATGCTACCTCAATCTTTCATTTACAGACTGGTTTTATTTTATTGCTCAGACTTTTGAAACAATATGTTGACAGCTGTTTCCAGTACAAGAAAAATAAATAATTGCAATTCCTGACTTGTTATCAAGATTATTTCTCATAGCTTTTCTAACTAATGTAGGTTTCGGTACGTGTACAGCAATCAACAACTACACCCTAATGCCTATCCATCCATCTGTCCATCCATTACAGGCAGTTACAGGGGGGGCTGGAGCCCATCCCAGCTAACACTGGGTGAAAGTCAGTGTGCCCACTACCATATTACAAATTAATTTAAAAATTATATGCAAGATGTAATTTTTTTCAACATCATAGAAAAAAAAACATCTTCCTATAAACCATTTACCTTCATCCACCTTGGTTCCACCTGTACATTTTCAACAAGCAATGTACCTAAACTTTCACAGACTCTTTGACTTGTAGAACTCCCTTGTGGGTCATTTCAAATTCAGATGTATTCCAATACCACGAGTGCATTATATAACACTAAACTAAGATAGGGTTCTCATCGCGCTACCAATCAGCTGAAGTTCTACATCTAGCATTTTACAAGAAGAACAGTGGGTGTCTCAATGGTTAAATGAACATGACAGAATCTTCTATAAAGACACAAAACAGTAGATTTAGGATGACAGTCAAATCTATTGCAACTAAGATATGTTTGGATGATGGTTTTACCTCTATAAATGAACATGAGAGTCTCCCACAAGCACATGCACAGGAGGGGGTCCTTCACCACCAAACGAGTGAGACGTCCTGACAGGTGTCCATCTGATCTTGGCATGTCATCAATAATGCCCCCATCCCAAGTGGAGAGCAGTGAGTGGGGGCCTCCGTCACGCTCTCTGCAAACACATCGGGATTGTGGACGTTCCCTGGCCAACCAAAGATGGAACAGAGGCATTTGCAGAAATATTCAAGCTCTTGCTGACTACAGGCTCAGGTGTTGAAATAGCTTATTAAGCCACATCCTGTGAAGAGGTTAAATCACTCCTACCTGGTCTTGGGTCCCAGGAGCAGCTGTCTGAAATACGGGCTGACAGCACACAGCACAGCGGCATGCGCCCAACCAAGCTCTTTTCCAGAATCCCCAGCATAGAAAGCCACATCGGCAAACTGCACACCACGCTCCAACAACCACTGCATGTCCTGGGAGAAGCTGGACTCCTCCACTCGGATAGGGGGAAGTCGAGCTGAAAAGAAGGCGGAAGCAAAGAAAAGAGAAGAGTGAGAATGAATAGAGATAATGAGCAATTACTGCTGAAATTCATTTTGCCCCTATATTAAATAATAACATGGAAAATTTACCAGGTTTTTATGTTCAAAGCCCTTTAGGAGTACTGTAATACAGATATTTAGTGCACTAAATTTTCCCTCAGTCTACCTTGTCTACTTATGTATGTTGTTTTTTGGCAATGAGTTTTGACAACTCAGAGAGGAATAAGGTGTATAATACAGGTCGAGAAAGGGATGTTGACAGCAATAGCATAGTGAGACCTTTGAGCCAAGAAAGACACTGCTAAGATAAGTCATGTTTTGTCCTCCCCTCTTGCTCAAGTTTGAAGAATTGCTCCCAGGCCTGTTTGTCTTTGCATTAATGACAGTCCTTAAAAGATGAAAGCTTAAGGCTGCTGCAGTGGATTCTGGTGTATAGAAGTAACAGAGGCTATTGTCATGTCTTTCTAATCTGGTCTGGTGAGAGACTGAACAAAGGACCAGATGTTGACCTTTACTAGTTAACCTTTAAATCATGTTGGTGATACAACTTTTGCCAAAACATCCATAATGCAGTGGCTCATGAGGCTCAAGAGCCATCATAATTCACAGGTTATCGTAATGCGTGACATACAGGAAGAAATTTATGTTTTCTTGTTATTAGTCGAGGAGGCTCAAACAGTCGTATCAAGTTCACCACCAAATGAAAATGTTTCACTTCAGGAGCATTATGGCTACATGGTCAGTAGTAACCATGGCCATAAAAAGTATGAAAATATGTGAAAGCATCATAGCAGTAACCATATTACTGATGTTAACATAATGATGATAGGAAGGTCTCAACCCCACCTTCCTAATGTGGGAGTTTACCAATTTGGATCAATCCCTCCATGATCATGACCAATATGATCGTGATCCTCACCATCTAACAGGATACAAGTGGTACGCAGTATGTGTAGCAAAGCGATATTTCAAGCTATGACAGCGCGGTGGGTCCACCATCAAAATGTAGAGGACATCAAAAGTGTGCCGGCACAACAGGAAGAGTAAAAATAGGAATATGGAGGGTGAAACGTTGCAAATTGACCTTCAAGTTTTCCACTCATAAAAGTTTCAGTTTCAGTAAAATCTGATCACTACTCTAGGAGGTGTAGCCGTTTTTGTGAATTGTGGACAGACAGACAGATAGCTGGAGAGAGGACAGATATCTCACTGTGGCATTAGCTCATTGGTCTTTTGGCCAGATGAGCTAAAAAGCAAAGCACATTCAAAAGCTTATTTTAAACGGGTAATAAGTAAAGAAGATGCAGAAAAAATTACACGGGCTCAAAACAAATGATTTCCAGTTAACTGTGTGAAACAAGTGAATACACAGAAAAATGCAACAAAGAAAAAGTAGACAAAGCATTTCATAGAAAAATGGGAGGAATAATTGCGCATGCTCAGTGATTCATGAAGTCAGATTAATAAAAAGAGAAAAAGCACCGAGCAGGAGAATGAAGAAGGCTGGGGGAGGGATTCTTCAGCTTCACTAATCATTGACCTATTATATTCCTATTCATGCTTAAAACTTACTGCACCTCTGTGGACCTCATCTCCCTTTTTATGGCTGCTGTTTTAGCCACGACAACTGTGCTGCTCCTTAATCCGTGGATGTCATATTTAATGTAACCTACACTGCAAGGGGAGCTAAGTAGTGTTGAACAGGCACCAATAAATCCACCAGCACTTGCTGCCATTTTTTTTGGCAGGATTCAATACTGTTAGATAGATTTAAACACACGCAGCAGCAAATTGTTTGGATCAATATTTAACAGCATAGTTTGTGTTAAATACGCTCAGGTGTTTTATAAAAATAAATGATGGTGCATGAAAGAATGACAAAAGCAGACAGAGGAGTGCAGCTAAAAATTCTGCCCCCCTTACAGCTTACAGCACGGGACTACTTCTGTGCTTCTAGCTGAGCCACTTTTAATTTTCTGATTTCAAATTCAACACACAGAAAGCTTTCAAGTTGTGGCAACAACTGGCAGTCTAGAATGGCATTCAATCATGGCTGTAATCGAACTCTCTTTTATCCAATTAGGACAAAGAGCCTCTAAAAAAGTAAAACATTAAAACAAAGGAAAAGCTGCAGACATGCAACCATCAAGCACTCCAGCTCAGCCTGGTTCTTTTTCAGCTTTGCTACAGTAATCGAGCATACTGTGTCTAAGCTGTATGCTATGTGTCAGTTTTTCTGTGAGTTTTAGCCCCTTTTGATCATTTATCTCCTCATAATTAGTGTTTCTTGCAGGATGGAATTGGATGAGACAGTTTGATTAAGTCTGCAATAAATCTGTGAATGCCTCAAAGTTGCTGCTTTTTTGCAGCTTAATTAAAATTCCATTTAAAATTCAAAATTTCACATAAGCAAACTATGACTAAACATTTTAAATAATTAGTCAATTAACTGGCCATATTTTGATTTGTGATTGACCACTTGAGTAATTTTCTGGTTTCAGTGACTCATTTTTATCTGTTTTTCTGTTTTGCTAATTTTAATGATGAGTCTCTAAATTTGTAAAGCTCATCACAATATACTCGGCAATATTCATTATAATCATTACAATAATCAAAGTATTTATTGATGATGAAGGTAATTATTTGCTGTTGGGTGAAAAATATAAATATTTACCTGTAAAAGAGTGGACAAGAGTATATCAGAAAAAGATGAGGCTAAGAAGTAAGCCCACAATCACAATAACAATCACTGAGTTGCCTCAACTAAAGGCAGGAAACTCAGTTGTTGCGGCTTCTTTTTGCACAGGCTATAATTGATTCAAACATCAGTGAATAAAAGTAGTCTACCTAGCTCTTTGTCTTTCCAGTTTGGAACAGAGAATATTGATCTAGATAAAACCTTTGTGCTCAGCTCTTTTTATGGCTATGTAAGCTCAAAAGGTAACAAACCATCCAGGCAATGGAATGTCTCTAAACACCACAGAGAGAGCATATTTACAAAAAACTATAATTACGAAATGAAAATGGAATTGAAAAACTAAAAAAGGCAAAAGGAATCAAAAAGGCATACATGCCACTTGAAACAATGCCAGAATATCTCATTAACAGCAGTATTCTTCTGCATTCCTCTGACCTGGTTGTTCTAAATGAGGGGGGCGAAGTTCATTCACTTTATTTCCTCGCCTCTTCTCTGGCCTCTCCTTGGCTTTGTGTTTGAGACACTGAATCATGAAGTACTCCAGCTGAACAACACAGAAATGCACACGTTAGTTCAAAGTCAGTACAAAAATAATTATGTTACATCATCAATTCTTCTCTTTAGAAATAACTTCCTGGGAAGACCAGCCTATCATTGTCTCCTTTACTAAGCAGTGTATCTACTGTATGTGGAAAGTCAGAGCTACTCAAGTAAAAGATAAAGGAAGAGGGTGAGAAGTTTAAATGTGTGTAATTGCTGCTTGCTGTCATTCAAGCCTAAAAACATGTGGAAAAGTCTTTTTCTTTCACTTTTGAAAATAATAATGCTAAGCTTCTCTGGGGATGATGGGTCAAAAATACCCCAAGCATCAATGTGTGAGCCTTTGACTCCTGTTTTGCATCATCACTTACCACGCTGCCGAAGTAACGACCCACAAAGACATGGTTGAGAGAGGGTAACTCCAGATAGGTGGCCCCCAGATCCCGGGAAAGCTGCAAGCCTTCACTGTGAGGTACACAGCTACTCCAGTCAGATGCACACAATGGACATGTACAAGGGGGGCCTTCATCTGAAAACACAGGAGAATTCAATTCCAGATAAAGTAATTAATACCTTACACACAACATGATCTTGTAAATAGTTCACGCATGTACAATCATGTGAAAATAAAGTTTTCAGTAGATTCTAAGCATGCAGCCCTGTGTAAAACTAAGTACACCCATACTGTCTCCATAGAAATTGAGAGGTTAAGGAGCACACAGGTGCTGCTAACTAAATGCACTTGATTATCATCCGGTTTGGCCACCTCTTTAAAAGCAGAGGTTTGGCAGTTTGCTGTTCTAGAGCATTCTGGTATGCATTAACACAAAGCCACAATCTTCCCAGGAGTGGATGTCACAGGAAATTCACTCCAAGGTCAGACTGTACAATGTTCGGACAAACTGTAAAAACCCAAGACTCCACAGGCATCAATTAACATGTTAAATGTGTTCATGACAGTATATTTGGAAAAAGACTAAAAGCAATTGCTTGTTTGGATGGGTTGCCAGCACCTTCTCTCTAAAAAGAACAAGGCAGCAGGCCTGGACAGTATCAAGACTAAAATGTTTGGTCGTAACGTACAGAACCACATTTGCCAAAACCCAAACACAGCATTTCAGCTCAAACACCTCATACCAACTAATAATAATTGAAAATAATAATTTGAGCTTGTTTTGCAGCAATAGGATCAGGGCACTTTGTAGAAAAGAGCCAAGGTGCAATGGCCCAGTCAAAGTCCAGACCTCAAACCCACTGAAATGCTGTGTTGGGACCTTAAGAGAGCTGTGCATAAACAAATGACTGCAAACCTCAGTGAACTAAAGCAATGCCGTAAAGAAGAATGGGCCAAAATTCCTTCACAATGATGTACAGCTGATAAAAAAAAAACTGATGGAGAAAAGGATTGCTTCAACTTATTGCTGTTAAAGGTGGTTCTACAAGCTGGTGAATCATGGGATGTACTTAGGTTTCACAGGGCTGCATATAAGAAGGAGTACATGTTATTGATATTGAATTATGCTGTTCAAGAAGCATAATTTAGAAAACTAATGCTGGGACTACTTTAGTGAATGAGTTCTATTGAACCACCATAGTGTAGAGAAAGAAGGAAGAAATAACATGCCTTTTATAAAGGAAACAGATGTGCAATGCATAGCATTCAACTAAATTTAACAGAGACAGAATTTTTAAAGAAACATTTTGATTCAAGAGAGTGCTTCCTTAATAAACAGTATTATACTGTATTAAGTCATAAACACAGTCATCCCTCAGAGAGCTGTAATTTTTATGGTGAAGACTAGTCCCAGTCAATCAAAGTATGTCAATATTTGTAATAAAAATGGTCTAGAAAACATCATACAAAAGCATGGTGAATCTAATACACAAAGTAGTTTGTTTTTTTACTATGTGCTTTGAACGTTTTGACAATTTCTGACATTGACAATAAATTCCTTCTAAATTCTAAACAGCAAAAACACTGCTCAACCCTCTTTTGTCCAACAGAATGCAAAAATTTCATGTCGCTAGTCAAAAGTATTTACTTACTTGATGTAAAGAATGGAACAAAACATATATTCTGCAGACCAAATTAGAATAGAAAACATGTTTCGCAAAACAGAATATAAAAACCAGATGCTACAGCCACATGTGGTTTCATAGTGTGGCCTCGCCCTGCTTCCAGATTCCTCGATTCTTTATCTGTGTGACAGCCAATAAGGATTTTTTAACAGGAAAAGCATACATATGTAGCTTTTTGATGTGTAATTTTATGTTTTAAAATATTACTGCTGCACATCCAGGCAGTAGTTTCTTAACTAAGTCGACAGGGGATTAAAAAAGGGGGGGATTATTGTACAGTAAGATCATGAAGATGTGTAAAATCTGCAGTGGCATGTGGACTAGGACCAGCTGTACTGTGTCATGTGTGCATGGGGACCACAGAGACAGAATCAGACAGAAAATTAGAGGGATTATCTTGAAGGAGAAAAAGACTAGAGAAAGGGCTGCACAAAGGAGGAGAGAGAAACCAAATCTGTGGGACATGCAGCCAAGTCCTGAGGCACTGGATAAATCATATCGCTAATAACCTACAGGCATGACAGAGACGATGCTAGGATGAGTGCGTGTATGTGAGTGAGTGTAAGGGTGGCAGCAAGAAAAGGAAAGCGTGTGAACGCCTGACGGGCTGTGACTTGGCATATCAGTGGCTGTTTGTGTAAGTGAGGGTGTGCGTGCGTGCCCTTGGATAAATCTGTCTGCGCTGCTCTGCTCAACGCCAGTTTAATGGCTACAATAATGCACGTACAGCAGTGCTCCCCACCACAGCTGTGCCTTAGGTAGTCTAAAAGTCAAGCGGCAAGAACCGCTCAGAGCTCAGAGTGGTAATTCTCTGCAGTTGTTGGGGGGTGGCATGAAACTATTCACATCAGCCATTAAAAACAAAAACACAAACAAAGGCTCTGGACTACAGCTATCCACTCCCTCCTCTCGTCTTTCTTTTCAGCAAAGACTCGACTTTCACTGTGATCACTCTGCTGCAGCGCTCTGTCAGTATCTCAAAGTATGTTGAGCAGACGAGCTAAAAATACAACCTGGTGCATTTGATGGGCTTGTTTACAGAATCTAGTTTTAACAGGGGGTCACTCACTGAAATGCCAACACATATGTATGTTGTGTTAATGCTTAAATGTGTAAAGCTGCCTCCAGTAAGGCTGGAACCAAGTGCTCTATCCTGCTTAAGGGACATGCTACTGTTTTGGTGCACTTTTTTCAGCCATGACAATGAACTCTTATCTACATG
>VUQH01018908.1:1852-18575 GCA_015106775.1 Etroplus canarensis | reverse complement strand
AAAAAAAAAAAAAAAAAAAAAAAAGAAAAATAACAAAGCACTAGAGTGGAATCAAACATCTCTAGTTCAGAGCTCCTCGTTTTAGCATTCACACACACATACACACACTACAAAGCATGATATCAGCAGGATTATTTCAGGTGTACAGTGAGTTTTAGGGCACAAACTCACACTACAGAATGCAGCCAATATCCTCTTGAGGAGAAATGTGCCAAATGAACACACAACTCATTCATACATTGCACACACACATAAAAATGTACACACATGCAGTGCAGTGGTCCGCGTCATGATGGTCCAGTGTGTCAACAATACTGTTTCCCTTTCTGAGGTCTTCATGGCAACAAACGTGACCTTTCGTCCCCTCCTTAAACAAAACTCTATGCTGCTATCATCTACTAAAAACTAACTATTCACATGCAGTCCAGCCTGGGCCTAGTTTACGACACAGAAAGGAGAGCTCCAATGATTTCCTCTGCACTAGTTTTATTTTGGTTTAACTTAAATCCACAGCTCCACGAATGTGGTGAATAAGGAAAGGCCACCTCTCAATTTAAGCAAAAAGACGTTTTCCCTCATCACACAGCGGATACCTCATAGCGTTTAACAGTTTTTCAGATTAACATATCATTTTGAAGTAATTCTTGACTTTTATCATTATATCGTGGAGTAGTAAAAGTGAAAACAAACAGGTACTTCATGCGCTTACACTTGGCAAAACGCAACTAAAATCTTCACTGCTAAGGGGGCAGTATTTACCAGGGGGTGTGTTTGGATGTTTCAAGATATGTGCTGCTGTTCTTAGAACTTTAGATATTTCCTCAAGAGGCTTTGCCTTTTGCCAGGCCTCCACTGTTAATAAGAATATGCTCCTAATGACTTTCCTTGTTAAAGAAAGGTTATAATGGTTCGCTGTACCATCTGCTGGTAGTAACGGGTATTACATCAAAGTACAGCCCTGTCCCTAGTTCAGCACAAATCACCATTTTTTCTTGCTTATCCAATTCAGGGCTGCACAGGGCTGGAGCCTATGACAGCTGTCATAGGGCAAGAGACAGGGTAAACTCTGAACCCAGTTTATTGCAGGGCAACACAACAATCCACACTACACAAAGAAGTTTTCAACATTAAGCCATAGTTGTCATTTTTTCACATTCTGATGATAATTTATTTCAGAAGGTTGGAAACTGTTTTTCAAAACATTAATTTACAAATAGTTCCGTATTACATGAAAATCAGACTCACTATCTCATAGTGTAGTCTTAACATCAAGTAGTAATTACATTTTTTTTATGAATGTTTACTTCTTATCATTCAAATTTTTAAAAGTTTTAACTTTTATATCCCTCAATTCTGCTTAAATATGTTGTTTTTAAATCGAATATTCTCACCTGACAACAACTTTGAGGTAAGATGCTGTATTATAGGACAACATCTTTATATCCTGAACTTATCAGGTTTTTGCTGACTTCTACAGAGGGAACAAAAATTCCAAGCAGCAGCAAAAATCAAAATAATTTCCCATCACTCCATCTTAAAACAATTTCTCAGGTCTGTGCAAATATTCCTGAATATGAAAATAAATGAGACTTGTGCTGATATACGGTTTTTTGATAACCATTTCTTCCTGATAAAAGTAAACTGATATTTCTAATATGTAATCAGATTATAACGTAGTTCAACTCACTTATTTTCATGCAATGTAACGTTTCTGATCTTTGTGTCCCACTGAAATAAACGTGTCTTCATGGTTTAAGGAAGCAACAAAAAGAAAACATTGTTGAATTCAGACATTCTGGCTAAACTCAGAAAACTTACGTCTGCTTCCAAAATACATTCTGTACAAAAAGCAACCCTGAGTCTCATCAGTGGGTTGGCTGCTTCGCTTTGCAGCCTCTCCTGCTTGACGTTTAACATGTTTTGTCTCTCTGTGGTCTTCCGCCCACACATATTCGCTCCTAACACAACACTGGTCCCGTCCTCATCGAGTCAGAGGTCATTCAGGTGGGTGACACTCTCTCTCTCTCTCTCACACACTCACACACACACCCCCCTACACCTCATTACTTTTTATGCTCATTATTGGAATTGTGTTGGCATTTCTGTAGCTTCGACAATATGTGAACAATATGTGAAGACAGCAGAAAAATGTAAAGATGAAAGGAAAAAGGGCTGAGTGGGGTGTTGGCCATGATGACTGATGCTTCAACCAACAGTTGTCTCTCTTTTCGGGGCCCCACACCCAAAGAGCCCCCATATCCCACCATCTCTCTTTGCTCTCTTCTGCATGACTGACTGCTTATCTGACGCTGGCTTCCTGCGTTTGTCCAATCAGGAGTAGATTGTGATGACTTCACTTCCTCCACCTCTCACCAACAGGACACGCTCCAATCCTTCCGTTAGAACCTCAAGGAACTCCATGTCTGCTCAACGAGTTAACAAATATTTCCACACTCGGCATGGACAGGGTTGTATAGTCATGCTTTCTTAGTAACGCTTTCTGATTGTTCTCATAAATAAACCCTGAACAAATTACTGTTCTAGTACATAACCAATGCAGATAATTTAAGTTTTACTTGAGTATAATAATCAACAAATTAAATATACCTGATAACAACGAGATGCCGTGTCCTCTGGACTAGAGAGGAGCTGGCCCATCCAGCTTGTTATCAGCGTTCAGTTCAAAAGCTTGCATCTCTGATGGTATAGGGGTGCATTAGTGTCTATGGTACTGGCAAATTGCACAACTGGAAAGGCACCATCAATACTGAAAGGTATATTGCAGCTTTTAGAGCTTTTTATGCTCCCTTCCAGACAACGTCTTTTTCGAGGAAGGTCTTGCATATTTCATTGAGACAATACTGCAGCTATTAAATCAGCATCATCTCGTAGTAGAAGAGTCCAGGTGCTGGACAATCCAGACCTTTCATCAACTGAAAGCACCTGGTGCATCATGAAATTCTAAATACAACAAAGACGTTGTAATCCTATATCAGACAAGAATGGGACATTTGTCTCCAGAAATTCACCAGCTGGTCTCCACAGATCCCAGATATTTACCAACTGTTGTTAAAAGAAGAAGGGATGCTACACAGTGGGAAAACATGGCACTGTCCCAACTTTTGTGAGACATGTTGCTGCCATCAAATTCAAGATGAGCTAATATTTTTCATGAAATAATAAAATGTCTCACTTTCAACATTTGATATATTTTCTATGGTTTTTTTTTGGAATACTGGTTCATGAGACTTGCAAATCATTGCATTGTGTTTTTGTTTATATTTTACACAGCGCCCTAACCTTTTTGGAATTGGGGTTGTATAAATAGGGTTCTTAGTTGTTAGGAATTGGACTTTCAAAGTGTGTGGGTGACTAAATTGACAAGTATGTTTGGTAAAGATTCTGACTATTTGATCAACAAAACTTTAAAAGAAAAATCACAGTGCTGAAGATTTTCTTTTAGTTTTTAAGTGAAAAGAAAAACATCAGTGGTGCCAAAAATTCCTCCATATAGGAAAAACCCAGACTAATAATACCCAAGTGGCAATGTTGTTAGAATTTAACAGGGATCTTATTGTGAAAAAATCTACTTAGCACTGTCTTAGCATATGATGGAATTCAATTCAATTCAATTCAAAAACTTTATTTGCCCCCAAGGGGCAATTCAAGAACTCAGGAATTGTATTTTTTTTACTGAGCCTGGTTTGCCATTGTTGACTGTTAGTGCTTCAATCAGCAAATTTAATGACATCTACTGTTGGCAGAGAAAAATAATTATCTGTTGTATCACATCAATTTTACACCAGCTCAGTGTTTAAAGAGTGATGAAGTTGTTTTTTATATTTCTTTGTTCTGTCTGCCACAATAAGAGGAAATAAAAACAAAACATCTTTATCAGTATCACCCAAACAGCTAACCACTGAGTGATGTCAAAGTGGCTACATCCATCTTATGAACTAGAAACTGACTTTTGGTTTTAGCCATGTGTTTTCTAACTCTGAAACTTTAATAGAACAATGCCATCAAGTCATGAGGTCAAAATGTGTACTCCAAAAAAAGGACATTTTGTGACTGAAAAAAGGATACAGTTCTCATCTCCCTCAGGGTTCTTGGGTGGTCCTGGCATGTTGAGCAGGACAAGCCGGGCATCATGAGATCTGTTGACGATGACCTCGTTGAGTTTGACAGCAGTGTGCATGCGCCTGACGTTGGAGTGGTCCCTGAAGGAAAACAGGATACAGTTATGTAACAATATGGTTAACAACACTATAACCCTGTCACAGAAATCTGATAGTTCTGCTCACGGTCTGATGCTCAGCATGTCCCTGAAGCCCTCAGGTGTTGAGCAGCCAGAGTGCGTTGATCTGTATTGGGAGGTCTTCTCTTTAGTCCAGGTCATCTGAACGCGGCGATGATGCTCAGAGCTGCCACTGCTGCTCGCTGGCCGGTCTCGCTCACCACCATCAGTGTCGTCATCGTCATCTGAGCCAATGCTTGTCAGACGCAGCATGGAGTTGCGGTCTTTTACAAGCTGGGCCTGATTTTTTTTTTACAAAGACACACAAGCATGGTCTTTCTCCTCTGATCTCTTTTATAATGTTTTTCTACCTCATGTGCCTCTCTCTTCTACACTAACGCCTGACTCCTGCTTCTCTCTCTGTCTCTTTGTACCTGTCTGTCTCTGTCTCCTTCGGAGGTGTTTGACGTGTGGACTCCAGGACTTCTGTACCTGGGGGAAAGATACACCTACAGACAACACAAGGTCACCTAACTCTCTAAAACCAAACACAGGCTGCATCTACTCTGGAAGATACACTAGAGGATAACTATGGGAGAAAAAAGCAAGACCTGAGTCAAACGGCATCTGAAATTCAGAGCTGAAGAAGCACATTTGACCCAAATCAGCATATATAACTGAACCCTTCAAGCAAAGAACTGGACTTTTAAATGAAAGATATTTGATCGTATTAAGCTCCCATTCACTAGAGAGGCCAAAGGACAGAGTAAGCTATAGAAAGTATTCATTTAGTAAATACTTAAGTGTTTTATTACAGACAGTGGCTCTCAAACTTTTCTTTTCCTGCATGCCCCACTCCAGAAGCATAAATTAGTTCACAACTAACAATTGTTCAGGGCAAGGTTAAGGATACTTTAGTGTCTCCCATTGGAGGAAATCACTGTGGATTGAGAAACTGTTGCACCAAAACCTGACAAAAAAAAAACTTCAAAGCCGATAAAGTGAAAACAATAAAAAAGATCTAAGTTTAATTTCACTTTAAAAAGTTCAGCAACCTTTTAAGTTTGCCTTTAAAAAAAAATTCATTAAACTTAGTTTCACTTCATATTTTTCACCTAGCTGTCTGCAGCCAACAGTTTCAGCACCACTGATTTAACGACAGTTGCTAATTCACTTTGTAGACAGCATAAAAGACTGATGTAGTTTCTGGGTCTGAAAAGTGAAGCTAACGTGGGAACGTCTTAAACCTGCATTCTCTTTAATGGCCACCAGTGGGCAACTCCTGTGGTTGCAAAAAGACAAAGCTGTATATAAGTCTACAGAGAAACAGTTCTCAGCTCACATCAGTAAACACTTTCCTGATGAGCTTATGATCTCAGTCACTAGATTCAGGTCATATTGAATAAAACATGAAGTTGATTTTTTACATTTTGATTATTCCAGGAGTCAAAAAGTAGGTATAGTTATTGGCTAGTGACTTTTCAATCACAATTCATTAGCCAATAAGTGTGGAGTTTCACAGTCGCATTCACCTCTCATTTGCCACATTTTGTTTCAAAAAACCAAGATGGCAACAGCTTGAATCTTCAGAATGAGACTTCGCAAATGAAGTGGGTGGCTTCAAAGTGGCTATGACCATCTTTAATACCATCTATGTGCTAGAAACATCCAGACTCCTTTTCTGAAGAGTTCAGCTGCACCCATGGCAGCTCAAAGGCATTTACTTTTTGCTTTGACGGTGTGTCCTGAATGCCTTCTACTCTAGGGTCTAAACGGCTCTACTTCACACAGCTGTCACTTCACTACTGCGCAAACTTACGTCATCAAAACTCCAGCGCACCCTCTGAAGAGATCAGTGGCAAAAGGGGGTGACATGAAGTTTAATGAGCAAGCTGAGTGAGAATTACCATCCACAGCGCTATTAAGTTTCATGGAATAAAACATTTTTTTTTTTTGCTAGTACCACATGTCCTTCAGGGAAATGTTCAGCATGGCTGTGATACACCTAGATTTAGTTGGAACCACGCAATACCTTGCACTACTGTTTAGTTTCTTTAGCAAAATTTAAACCTTAAACCCAAGCTCTTTCTCTTTCTTTGTTCTGTGGAAGAAAATAGTGGCCTCAAAGTCACTACATACTGCCTTTATAGAGCACATAATCTCCCATTTGCTCACACCAGACTTTTTCCATGATGCCATTTTGCCTAAAAAAAAAATTCCCTTTATTTTTAATAGCAACCTGATATTTAGCCAACAACCTTCTACATTTATTTCCATGATAACGCTGTTTTTCTAAAATACAGAACTTCTAAATCTTTCTTTCAAGTTCCTCTTCTTTCACTTTTTCAAGATAATAAAACTTATGAACTCACAGCTGGCCTTAACCACTGATCTTAGACCTTGTAGCGCCACTGGCCTATCCCTGAACATTAACAAACAAGATATGCTTGTTATGGGTAGGCTTGCATACAATTTATGTTCATTTAATGATCCATACATTGCTGAATATATCCTGTCCGTCTATATACAAACCTATAGCGTTTCTTCACAAAGTATAAAACCTTACAATTGATGCACACATAACAATCTTGCAGTTACTGAAATTACCTCTCTATCTCGATCTGATTTAGACAGCCGCATCTGTCTAAGCATCTGACACCTCTGCTCCATCATCAGCGTCCTTTCGTAGGTGTATGCACTGATGTCACTGTCATGCTGTGGTGAGAAGGACAGGCACTTTTAGAAGAGGCAAGAAAGCAGTCATGTAGAGATGAGAGGAACTAGACGGACATTTACATAACGCTTTTCTAGTCATACTGACCACACAGAGCACATCAGACTACAAGCCACATTTAAACATACATTAATAGAGCATGTTACATTATACACTTTATCTACCTCATATCCTATTTTTCAATTTAGAATCACCAATTCACCTAATATGCAAACTCCACACAGAAACCAGGAGATTCAAACCAGGAACCTTCTTGCTGTGCTGTGAGGTCACATTATGATTATTAATGTATAAAAATTCTGCAGCTTAAAAATGAACTGCAGAGTTTTGTCTCCCCTTTCTGGCAGAAAGAATAATTACACAAACCACCCACAATGAGGAAAAGTGACAGCAGGAATAATTCATGCTGGCCGTAAGCTTTAATATACTCTGAGTTGTTGCAGCATACAGTACTCAGTTTCCTTTGCAAACTTTTTCAGATTTGTCTTACTAGACTTTGGTAACGCACCAGAACAGCCACCAGATTTAAAACAGCAATATACTGTGAAATATGAAGAAATTTAAATTCTGGTGATAGACTTATTTAGCACTGTAGGAACTCTTATCAAGGAACTGAATGCAACAGATGTTTATTTATGTGTAAAAAAATCTCAAACACTGTTTCAGGTTAAACATAAATTCCAGTGGAGACCTCAAAGACTGAATCTTGAGCACATGTTACATGAAAATTTTGCATCAGCATGTTTCATTTGCCAGAATAATGCAGCCATAAAAAGAGTAGTAGGTTTTAATTTAAGTGGCCATGATCAGACTTCCAAGTTAAAGAAAGTGACGCAAGGGTTCTCAAGAGAATGATGTTAAAGGGGGATCAACCTAATAAAAATGACCGACAGGTTTTGTTGGAACTTTTGGTTGTAGCCCTCATAGCTTAAAAATGTAACTGAAACAAGTTAAAACAATATATTATTATTGACACCGTGGGACAAAATAATTCCAGCAAACTTAAAGTTACAGCAGAAGCAATTAAATGAGGAAACTGGAGGTTACGGGTTTAATAATACCCCAAGATTATGTGCATACCATCTCAACTACTTCCACCTCAGCATCAATGCGCAGGTGATAGGTGAAGGTTAGAAGATCTTTCTTCATCTGAATCGAATTATCCTCCATCTGGGCCACTGTGAAGATTCGCATTGAACATTTACGCCACACCTGAGAAGATAAAGAGCAAATAGTTAAAAAGAAACTTTTAATACTCTGACAAAATACAAGAATCAGACATAATTTTCCTGCCTTGTGTTGTCGCAAGAGGAAAGGCAGAAGCATTAGCATCCCCCCGTCATGGACGATCCACCAGACATCGATGTAGCCCTCTGTGCATGGCTCACTGTTGCTGGGGAACAGGGAGATGTTTTTGGGCACCAGCAGAGCCAGGTGGGCCGCTGTAGTCACCCGTACTGTGTCTGGAAAGATGAGAGGGGGCATTGTTAGCCTGTTTACTCTGAAACAAACCCAGTAACTCCTTATCCATCCTATTTTGACTCACTAATGAAGGTCTTCCAGGCCTGAGGGTCCTCGCTTTGCCTCCAGGCATGAGGCCAGCCCATCACCACAGTGTTGGGTTTCATTCCTCCCAGGCCGCTGGACTGAATCATGTGGCTTATACCTTCACGAGGCTTTTGAGCCACAATGCACTGACAGAAACCCTTCACGCGCTCCTTATCCATCAGGTGCTTGAGAGTCTGTGTTCAGAGGAATAAAAGGTAAAAAGCTGCATCCACAAGTAGAGTTAATTTCTGACTCGTCTGAAAGTAGCTACATCAGTGGAAGCGTTACTGGATGTTTTGTTCACTGTGATAATACTAAACATTCCTACCTGTTCAGCAGCAAGAGCCTCTCCATAGCTCTGCAAAAAGTTTCCAGGGACAACAGTGCCAACAATGGTTAGGCCCTTTCCTGCCTTCAGCTGGCTGGCAAACGTCAGCAGGCGAGGAGACTTGACGTGGGCATCTTCGTCCAATTTTAATAACACCAACAGCTGAGGCCTAGAGAAGAATGCACAATAGGATGCACAGCGTGTGTTAGCAGGCATGGATTCTCCCCAAAGATCAGTGACAAGAAAGCTCTAGATTACAGAGGAAATCTTGTGTACAAAACAAAACACTTTAACAATACAAACATCCATTAAGCTTCGGAAAAGCTACTAAAATTAACTTTTGATTTATCCTGATGTGCATCTCCCCAGATACGGACCTACACTTTGCTACTATCGATTGCTTATAAATCAGTGCACTGATAATGCCTCTGTGAATCAAAATGTAACACGTTTAGTCGGTAATTGTATCTAGCTTCTTAATAATGTCAATGCTCTAGCCAGTAATCTCCTACCGTAGCCACCTGATGTTTCCTCACTCTGTGCATAAACTCGGTCTTCTCTTATTTTTGTGTTGCACTCATTTCAGTCAAATTAATTGTTAAATGTCTATTTGCTCCAGCATGATCTGCTCAGCTCAGTCATTTGAACCTCAGAAAGAAACTCAAGAAAATTGACCCATATAACATGTTTATTTCAGTGTAATAGACTTAAATTTACTTTCACGTGGATGCAATCTGTGTAATAAGAATTCTGTCCAGTTAAGTGGAACACCTTTATTTTAAGATTTGTTTCAGTCAACACGATAGAAGTAACCTGGGGCACTTTGGAAGGAAAGGTAAACATTTTAAACTAAGTACGTTTATGTTTTGTTATGAACATATACTGAATTTTCCATTAAATAAGAGCCACAAAATACAGTTTTTAGAAAGAAAAGAATTTCTTGAGCTTAAAAATACTACCACCCAAAGTGAAATGTGAAAGTCTTTTGCGGCTCCTCAAAACTTTAAATCACAAATCTGATCAAACACACCAAACTAAGATGAACTGCTTCCTTATTTTTGCTTTCACAGAATCATTTTGACCTTCCTTTGATTCCTTTAAATGAGTTTTAAAACTTTTAGATCAAATGATCATTTTACAGGTTGTGCATTAGCCAGTGTTCATACTACACTCTTGTACCTCCAGTTTTTGGTGTGCGGGGGACCCTCTTCCAGCCTCAAGAGAGCGTAACGGGCAGCACTGAGTGACAGACCACGAATCCCATCCCCCCACTCCTTCTCTGCTCTGATACACACACACACACAAGATATATAAGGACATATAGATACATGAATTCTGACATGTACAGTATGTACTCCCCTAAGTCACACTGAAAATATAGTGAAAACACCAAACAGACCCATTTACACACTCTTGACCATTTTGGTACATGCATAATCGTGGAGGGAGTAGATCTCCATGGCAACATACCCATGATACTCAATGTACTTGTAGATCATACTGGCAATCACCATGGCAACTATTGCGTAGTACCAAGATGATATGAACATGAGTGCCAGGCAGAAAGTCATCCCCAAAAACGACAAGGTCCTGGACAGACAAGCAGATGTCACCGTGTGTTCAGGTGTGTGTGTGCATGTTTGTTTGTAACTGGGGGAGTGTGTGTTTGGTAGTACCAGTGATAGTAGGAAAAGCGAGGCCTCCAGTTGGGCGTCCGCAGGAGGGTCTGGAGGGCACAGGCCAGGTTCACAAACAGGTAACACATCAAGAAGAACCTAAAAAAAGACGGAGGATTAAAACTGAAGTTCCAGTAGAGCAGTTACTTTACTCAGACACACATACACACATTGTAAGGATGGGAGCCACCAGGTCCAGAGAAGCGATGAGAATCCCCAGTTCAGCTATCAGAGCAGTCAGCAGCAAGGCCCATGTGGGTTCCCCATTAGCTTTCCCATGACCAAACACCTAGAAGAGACACATACAAAGGTAGAAAAATGTTTAAATATACACACAAACAGGTCCAGTAAATCACACTGGGTATAAGGAGCAGTTCACCCAAACAGCTATTGAATAATTTTCCCTCTTTCAAGGGAAAAAGTTCAGTCCCATTTCCTAAAGCGCCTGTCACACCTTGATGATAAAGTTATTGGTAAGTTTTGTATAAGTTAAGAGTACACTGAAGTACACCAGTATAAGTCGTAGTACGGTGAGATTGCTGTAAAATTTTGAGCACGCACAAAATTTCCAAAGAATGCCAGCGTATGCCTCATACATCCCGAACATGCGGGCCATATGTTGCTGGTACGTTATGCATACATTGACTCACATTACTCATAGGTCAGAATACATGCAGATAATATCTAGCATACTCGAAACGTATTAATAACCTGAGTAACGTGTTTTTAACCTATGTGTAGCATATCAAACTTATCTCCAATGCATATTGATGTTTGCAGATGTATGTGACGTGATCCAGTCGTACTGAACGTGTTTCTAACATACAGCTACTTTATAATTGCGTATGTGCTGCATTTAAGGGAAGTGGTATAAATGGGCTTCAAGCTGGGAATACCGGCAATACGCTAGCATTTGTTGGTATCAGGTTCTATATATGTTAGCAATATGTTACGTATAAGTCCATAGAACACCACTGTTCTGCATATGGCAGCATTTCAGAGGAATTTGAATGTGTTGGTGCACGCTTCTTAAATTATCGTGGTGTGACAGTTGAGTTTTATCCATTGCTCATTCCAATAAAATGCTCACAAAGTACTTAATAAATCAAAAATAGCTAAATCATTTCTAAAAACAAAACAAGCCAAATGGCAAGCTTTTGATCCCAAAAATTCTCATGCCAACTTATCTGTCTATCCCCACATACTGCGAATGGAAAAAGATCAGAAGGGGTTGTATTATTATATAGTTTGTTGAAAGAGAAATCAGCTTGAGCACTGGGAATCAAAGAATACAAAAGCTCCACTTAAATACAAACTGCTCAAAACACAGTAACATTAAATTATACTGAAAGTATCTAAATAAATTAATCATACTGTATATAAAAGAAATGATTTGCACATTTGTCAGTAGAGTGTTTGACATCCGATGATGTGATTGGTTGTTTTTCTTCTGTTCATATAGCAACAAATTTCTTCAGTCTACTGGATGATGCCCCAAAGTACTCAAATACACACTCACTGGTCACTTTATTATTTCCACATTACTGATACTGGGTTGGATCCCCTTTTGCCTTCAGAACTGCCTTATTTCTTCATGGCATAGATTCCACAAGGTGCTGGAAACATTCTTCAGAGGTTCTGGTACATATTGACATGATAGCATCACACAGTTGCTGCAGATTTGTCAGTAGCACATCCATAATCTGAATCTCCATTTCCACCACATCCCAAAGGTGCTCTATTAGATTGAGATCTGCTGCTTGAGGAGGTCATTTAAATACAGTAAACTCATTTCAATAAATAAACCAGTCTGATGATTTGAGCTCTGTGGCATGGCATGTTATCCTATAGGAAGCAGCCATCAGAAGGGTGAACTGTGGTCATAAAGGGACAGACATGGTCAGAAACATTTCTCAGGTAGGCTGCGATGTTTAAACAATGCTCAGTTGGTAGTAAGGGCCCCCAAATGTGCTCTGTTACACACATCAATATACCATCACCACCACCAGACTGAACCATTTAAACAGGACAGGATGGATCCATGCTTTTATGTTGTTTATGCCAAATTCTGACCCTACCATCCGAATCTTGCAGGAGAAAGGCAGGCAATGCTTTCCAGTCCTCTTCTGTTCAGTTTTGGCGAGCCCACATAAATTGTAACACCCAGTGTGGTTTTCAACTGTTGTCGCCAATCTGCTTCAAGGTTCCACGTGCTGTGCATTCAGAGATGCTCTTCTGCATACCTTGGCTGTAATGAATGGTTATTTGAAATACTATTTCCTTCCTATCAGCTCTAAGCAGTCTGGCCATTCTCCTGAGCTCTGATATCAACAAAGCATTTTTGCCCAGAGAATTGCTGCCCACTGGATATTTTCCCCTTTTTTGGGCCATTATCTGCACAACCCTTGAGATGGTTGCGCAGGAAAATCCCAGTAGATCAGCAGTTTTTGAAATACTTAAACTACCTGTCTGGTACCAACAACCATGCCCGTGTCTAAATGCCCAAATCCACTAAACTGCTGCCATCCAATTAGCTGATTAGAAATTTGCATTAAAGAGCAGTTGAACAGATATACCTAATGACATGGTCAGTGACTGAATATATATATACACACATAGCTCAACATCTGTAGGGTCCTCAGGTGTAGACTCTAAGTGAATCCTGAACACAGTAAAGACATGTGAACAGGTTTAGTGAACATTTCCTCAGTGCTTGTTAGTAACAACTATTTTGTCAATTCATATTTTTGAATCCCTATAATTAAAATGAAAATTAGTAGCTCTAACCCGCAGGAAGGGGATAATGTTGTCTTTGGCAATGGCCTGCAGGAGTCGAGGAGCGCCGGTCAGAGACTGGAGACCTGCGCCACATGTTGAGAAGAAGGAACCAATCACAATGACCCAGGGAGAAGGCCATGCCAGAGTCCCCACCACCAGATTTCCTTTAACTGAATCTCCAAACCTGCATAGATAAAATACATAAAGTATTTGAGCATGAAAGTAAATACAAAAAATAACCTTCTTCTACCTCACATACAACAGAACATATGCATATATAAACACAAGAGCAGATATACTGACTTATCTCTGAGGACCACCCCCTCAATGCAGGCTCCAAACAGCAGGACGCTACTCAGGTCTGGAAGAACAGCGGTCAGGAAAACAACACTCAAAGTGCTTTTAGTGCTATGGTAACAGCTACAAGAAGTCAGACTGTGCTGAGAAAATTAGAATTACTGCCTCGCAGTGGTACGCCTCCACTAGTCAGTCAAGTTGCAGTTTACATCTAGTCTCTCTGGACACTGATAGATAAATGTGAAGATTCTGAAGGAATTTAACAGTGAGAATGGTGATGAAACTGAAGTTGACCTTTTGTACATAATTTAATTTTATCACCATGAAGTCAACCTTTGATAATCAGTCCACCTTCAAGTCCAAGTAAACATTCATGCCAAAACAGAAAACATACATACATACATACATGCATACAAACATACAAAAATAAATAAAAATTTAAGGTGTTTTTGAGATATTACATTCATGAGAATCGGATGGATGGATAACCTGACTGTCAGCAATAAATAGACTTATTTCCCTAATAATAAAAAATAAAAATCCCTTATCCCTTATATCTCAAAATTAATTTGTTACATAATCAGCATTTAGGCTAAATACTTGTTTCTAGGTTGCTGAAGGAGGCTAATATTTGTTCATCATTTAGTACCGAACAGAACATTCTCTTAAAAAAACGGTGCTGTAGTGTCTTGAAATTGTGTTTTTGAATTTGAGTGCTTGGAAATGAAATCAAAATGTATCATGAAAGGATACAGACTATAGAGGTGGTGAGAATGGCGAGGATGGTTCCAATAGGGATAGAGCGCTGAGCATCTTTTAAATCCCCTGACCGGTTTGAGCCAGCCATGATTCCTGAGGAAGTAAATCATTAAAATTAAGAGTTAAGTAATATTATTAAAATTACTTGTATCACCTTAGATTTTTTATAGACTGTTTTTAAGCTACACAGTGTTGTGCCTATTCTAATCACCTTTTTGGAAAGGTTTCAAGTTAGAAAGAAAACAAAACTAACTGCACAGAGACGGTAAACCCCCCCAATAATTAACAGCTGAAAGGTGCATCTGTACCATGAGCAAGAATCAATATCACACCTACTGTGTTCTTGTTGTCTGTAATGCATTTACATTACTGAGCAGATACAACATTGTCTACATTTCTTGTGAATTAACCTTTAATGTAGTTGGATTTGTATTTTAAGAGGATTTGTACCTGTGACCGAGGGGAAGAAGATGCCCACGAGCAATGTGAAGGAGGTGGTGATGTCAGCAAACACATACGGATGATGATCAGATTGTGGATGTGCAAGATGTGATGAACGGAGGGATCTTTTCTCCAAAATATCCCCTTTGCTGAGGTAGGAGCTCCACAGGTTCTCTGTTAAGAGATAGATAGATTATGCATCTATGAATGAGTTATAAATACTTATCCTGAAAGGGTCACTGGGGGAGTGGAGCACAACCTAGCTGAGCTGATTAACAAATAATGTAATGGACTTGGCAGAACATTTTACACACAAGATGTTGAATTAGTTTGCCAAGTGTGGCTAATGCAGTGCTAGCACAAGCAGTCTTCCTTCTTTGAAGCAGCTTACCATTCACACAGCTGTGCAGAATGTGGTTACACATCACTCCTGTTAAGTGGTATTTTTCCAGTTTATTCTGACACAGCGTTCACACTGTTCATTTTCTAGATCAAAGAACTGCAGAACCATGCTACTTTATATGGCCATTACCCACCTCACTTTCGAGCCTCCTTGTTATAACTTTGTATCACGGGGAAGATGGGGGTGCAAATAGCATGTGGTTCTGTGACAACGGTTCACAAAATCTGAAAAATCATTTGAACTAACTAGTCTAACTAGTGTTTCTTGACTAGTGATGGCAGCAATGTTTAAGAGTCTAGTTGACAAGTCACATACATTCAAAACTGACACTTGATCAGAAGTGGAGTAGGTCAGTCAATCACTGGGCTGCCTCACTAAACTCACACATACAGGCAATTTAGAGGCCCTATTAAGCTAAGCTGTTCTTTACTTTAGTTAACTTGTATTAAGCTTTCTACTAAAACAGATGTTTCTCCCTAAAGCAGAAATGCATAACGTTCCCCTGACCCCTGTTGCAAAGACCAGCTTATTGTTAAAACACCCTGCTGTACATTCAAATGCACCTTTTCCCCCAAGGGTCACCACAGTGGATCAATCTGCACATAGGATTCAGCACAGATTTGTACAGTGGATGCCCTTCCTGACACAAACCTCCATTTTTATCCAGGATTGGGACCAGCACTAGGAGTACAGTGGCTTGAGGCCTCCAAGGCTGAGCCTGATTGTGAACTGGGGACCTTTCGCATGTAAAGTGAATGTGCAAACCACCTGCTATATCAAGCTAATAAGTAAGCAGCTTAGTGAGCTAGTATAAGTAACACCATGCTGTGTTTGAAGTCCAGGAGCTCTTTTCATCAAGCACATGCCTATCAAAGAGTATTCTTGTAGGAATACAACCTGTAGGGGTTGAATTTCTATTAACAGAAGAGTTTCCACAGCTACTTTGATTGTTCCATCATCAGACATTTCAGCGATCTGAGCTAAGCTACAAACAGCTACCAGGGAAAAGAAGTGCTAACCTGTTTCTGTGCTAGTTGCACAATCGAGGGTTAATAATCCCAGATCCTTAACTGGATGGCAGAGATATAGGTTACCTGGAAACCTCACTTTCACTGAGAAACTCTAGGTCCAGACAACACCATTATGTACAGTTAATTTAATGCAAAACTGTAAAATAAAAGTTTAAAGAAATAGTGTGACATTCTGTAAAAGGCATACCTTATGGAGAGGTAGCCACTCGTATGCCGATATGTCAAATATGATATTACACTTATCAGATGATTCATAAAGAAAAAAGACTGAAAACGGTATCATCTGGGAGTGTTCTGGAATGTCTATCACAATGACAGACTGTATAAGAGATGGATATAGCTTCTGAGTCAACTTGGCTTATGATTTGTCAATCACAATTCAATACCACATGAGAGTGGAGTATCCTTGGTTTCACAGTCAGAGCCATCCTTCTGCTGTCACAACTAGTTTTAAAACACCAAGATGGAAAATGCCCAGCTTCAGGCTTCAT
>VUQH01018902.1:19237-36407 GCA_015106775.1 Etroplus canarensis | reverse complement strand
GTTGGAGAAGAGTCCAGGTGCTGAACTGGCCCGCCTGCAGTCCAGATCTTTCACCTATAGAGAACATTTGGCGCATCATTAAATGAAAAATACGTCAAAGATGACCATGATATCTTCAGCAGCTGGAACCCTATATCAGGCAAGAATGGGACTGAATTCCAACACCAAAACTCCAGAAACACTTGTTATGTTATCTATATTCTGTTGTGAATAAAATGATGGTTCATGTGATTTGAAAGTCTTTTAGTGTTTTTTTTGTTCAAATTTAAAGAACGTCCCAACTTTTCTGGAATTCAGGTTGTATGTATTTTTTGGCACTTTGAGCACCACAAGGAAAGTGTTTTCTTTTTCACGTATATTCAAAAGATGATGGATGTTTTCTACAGCTGATTATTTCCAACAAACTCACAAAAATGATCTATATGGATGAATGACACGACAAGAAAAGAGGAAAAATACAAACATTTCAATTTGGTTGAACCTTTTTAAGATTTTTATTTCCTCTCTAGTGGTTTCTATCTTTTCTTGCTTGTTTCTTGCAGGAAGTCCCACACTGCAGACCCTCTTCACAAGTGTCAGTTCTGCAACAAAACTTTTACCAACATGACCAAGTACCTCTACCACCGCCGAACCCACCTTAACCGTGATACATCGGGCATACCCTTCCCTGTCTCCACGGTTGTAGAACAAGCATATCCCTCTTCTAATTGCCATCAAGTTAACATGACTTTTCAGTCTTACGTTCCTGTTGTCTTCTTCAGGTGTCAGCACCGAGACGAGCATCTGCTTCTGCTCTTGCCATCCTGCAGAGAGCAAGAATGAAGAAGTACTTTCCCAAAGATGAGGGGAAAGTTGACCTGTTGGCTCCTCTCACGGAGGAAGAGATGGCAAAATTGGAAGATCCAAAACAAAGTCTTCAGAGCAAAGCAGAAGGAGGTGAACACGAGAAGAAGGTGGAGGACAGCAGCATGGAAGTGTCTGCGCCACATGAAGATAAACCTGATGAGCTGCAGCAGGTGAATGATGGTTCTGTTTCAGAGCCTCCTCCCCTTGATGACACTAGTGCAGGGGTCTCGACTAGCCCAGCAGCAGAAGGTTCCTCAGCTGCATCATCAGAAAAGGGGTCTTTTTCTTGTCATTTATGCCCTAAAACATTTACCTCCAAGCTGCAGCTCGTACAACATCGACGTAAGTCCCATGCGCCTGAGCGCAGCTTTGTTTGTGGCATGTGTGGAAAGTCTTTTAAGAAGCAGATCCACGTGCGAAACCACATACGTACACACACCGGTGAGAAGCCCTTCCAATGTTCAGACTGTGGGAAAACCTTCTCATCTCTAGCCAATCTGATGAGGCACAATCTCATCCACTCGGGTGTGCGGCCCTACCGCTGTGATGTCTGCCACCGCTCGTTCTCCCAGTCATCTAACCTTCGTCAGCACAGCTTGCTGCACTCTAGTGCTGCTACACTGACCTGCCCTGACTGCCCAGCGACCTTCCGCTGGCCCACCAAATTGGCAGCACATCGCTTTACTCAACATCCAGGAGCTCCAGCACCTTTCCCCTGTTTTCACTGTGAGGCTGGCTTCCTGACCAATAAGCAACGACAAAGCCACTGTCTGGAGGAGCACCCCATGCAGGTGCAGTCTGCTAACGAGATAGGGGAGGGCAAAGAAACAGACAACCAAGCAGAGGTGGGAAAAGATCTGACCTCACAGCCCTCCACATCAACCACAGAACTGGGGGATTCAGCCACTCTTGTGAAAGGGAGCCTGGATTGCAACATTTGTGGGAAGAAGCTCAATTCACCCTCTAATCTACGACTTCACAAACTGAGTCATTTCGCTGTAGGTCCTGGACGGCCACGGTGCGCTCCGGGGAAGCGGCCTAAAGGTCACCAGTGTCCTCTTTGTGGCAAACTGTTTGTGTCATCCTCTGGAGTTGCACTTCACCAGCGAGTCCACACAGGTGAGCGCCCATTTCCCTGCCAAGTGTGTGGAAAGCGTTTCCGTCAGAACACACACTTGCGAGAACACCTGCGCACACACTCGGGTGAAAGGCCCTTCCGCTGTGAGGTGTGTGGAAAGGGTTTCATCCAGAGCATGCACCTGGCAGAACACCGTCGAACTCACACAGGTGAGCGGCCACATGTATGTCCCCTGTGTGGCAAAGCCTTCAAGACCTTCTCCAACCTAAGGAACCATAAAAAGACCCATGCCAGGCAGCAGAGGCTGGATGAGGAGGCTGCTGCCCAAGCTGCTCTAGAGTCCAGCTCTGCTGTGGCTGTGGTGGACGCTTCAGCTATGGAGGTTTCCAATGGGCAGCCCCAGATCATCCAAATCCAATCCTCAGATCTACAGCAGGTAAAAAAATGGGACTTTAAACAGTTGGTGCAAATATTTAAGGTGTTCATCTCTCTCAGTCCAATATTTTAGAACTAATTATCAGCTTCTTAAATAAGCTTCTCTTATTATAAAAGGACTTTTCCTTTTTTTCTGTAGGTATATTCTGTATATAAAGTTAGAATAGTGGATGCTCATATTAAACATAGATAAAGATTCAAATAATTAGGTCAGCACATGTATGGTTAGTCCTTGTGACCAAAAGCTCAGGCTTTAGACTGCTCTAAAGCATAGACAGTATGAAAGACGGACAAATTTTATCGTCTAAAAAGTGAAGCCAACATCATCGTAAGTCCCACTTCCCCAAGCGCTGCTTTGTTTGTGGCATGTGTGGAAAGTATTTTAAGAAGCAGATCCTTGTGCACAGAGGTGCCTCAAACCTACACTCTCTTCCCCATCCAGCAGGGGTGACTTCTCTTAATAAAAAAAAAAAAAAAGACGTTGGCTTTTGGGAAAACGGCTCTTGCCGCACTTCCTCTGTAATCTACTTAAACACTTTCCTGATGACTTTTTGGGCTCTGTTGTGCGTTTCGGGTTGTACTGAATAAAACGGGAAGTTTAGTTTGTAAATTATCATCAACAAAGGTAGATTATCCAGGCTACATCAATTACAAGGCATTAGCAAATAAGCATACCTTTTCAGATCCACCCCTCGCTCATCATGTAACTTTTCAAAACGCCAAGATGAAGACGGTGGAAACGCTCAACTCGAAGCTTCACTAATGGGGAATTGACATCTCAGTGGCTACATACATCTATACTGTCTGTTCTATTTTTTCACTCTGGTATCTGCATTATGTCATAGAGAAGAGTTATCTCTAATATAACCATTTCAGGCACACAGCTCTGCTCTCACCACAAAAGCCCCACCCACCTCTGTTCAAACCAGGGCAGCCAGTCAGAGGAAAGTTGGCGTAACGGGAGAGGAAGTAAAACTGCTTGTTTTAGAAAGTGGGTGAATTGAAGATAAGGATTATTTTGAAACGGGAATCATGGAAAGCTACTCTAGTTGGGTCCAAGAATGAAATCATGGAGGTAGAAATGGGCATAAGTAGTCTAAGCAGTGACCTCCCTCTCCCTGGCCACTTCCTCCAGCTCTTCTGGGGGACCGCTAGGCATTCCCAAGCCAGCTGTGAGGTGTAATCTCTTCAGTGTGTTCTGGATCTGCTCCAGGGCCTCCTTTGGGTGGAACATGCCCGAAACACCTTGCCTAAGAGGCATCCAGACGGCATCCCTGGTCAGATGCCCGAACTACCTCAACTGGCTTCTTTCAGTTTTGAGTAGCAGCATTTTTTTGCAGTTTGCCCCCTGGGATTAATAAAGTATTCTGTTTGTGATTCTAATTCTGATACTTTAAGCCCCTCCCGAATGATTGAGCTCCTCACACTATCTCTAAGGCTGAGCCCAGACACCCTTTGGATGAAACTGATTTCCACTGCTTGTATCTGTAATGTCATTCTTTCTGTCACTACTCTGAGCTCTTGATCATAGATGATGGTGGGAACGTAGATTGACCGGTAAATCAACAGCTTCGTTTTCACACTCAGCTCTTTCTTCACCACAACAGACTGTACAGCATCCGCATCACTGCAGACACCGCCCCAATCAGTTTACCAATCTCCCACTCTACTCTCCTTTCACTTGTGAACAAGACCTTGAGATTCTTGAGCTCTTTCACTTGGGGGAGCCTTTTTCAACTGAGAACATAATTAGCATCCTTTAAAGTCTCACTTTTCCTTTTTTATGCTAACCAGGATTGTTTGAAAATATAACATTGATAGATTAATAATTACTGTAAACATGGGGATTTAACAATTTATTCACTTTGGACTTCTTCTTTGAAAGCATGAATTTTTTGCAAAGCCATCGTACACTTGCATCTATTCAGCGAACTCTGTACAGCAGAATACATAGCCAAACTCGTCAACTGGATTGACACCCTATTCCCAGGAATACAGCGAGTATGGCTGTGCAATGTTCTGGCTTTGATGCGACCTGCACAGAGCAGGTGAGGAGAGCAAAAAGTCAGACACAAAACTGGTGTAGAGATTCCAGTCATTTTTCAAAGTAAGGCAGACTCATTTCTCTGCTTCTGAAGTGCTCCCGGTGTGATTTTAAGCTTGTCAAACGACCGAACAAACACACCTGGTGTATTCCCAGGGTGACCTCACAAGGAGGCGTTACAAGCAGGAGCCCTGTTTCGTTTTGTCTATGAGGATGGCTTGTCTATGTCCCCATGCAGTATAATTTTATTCTGAATTTTTCTCTTCACAGGCTCCAACTATCATGTGTAATGAGTTTGGGGAGGCCATCGCCATCATCGAGACCAGCGAGGGAGCAGTGCTGCCTCTGGAGCAGGCCCTGGAGATATATCACACAGCTTTGGAGAATGGCCTCGCCATGGACACAGTCACTGTGGACGGACTGCAGCTCCTTTGAGTCACCAAAAAGTAGAATTACTATAGTGAGCGAGTCACTGCGAGTCCTAATTGTGACTTTAAGAATAATCAACTACTGCAAAGTGGAGAATTCAACACTGAAACAGGCTAATTATGGACTGGACAAGTGTGCTAAGATGATGAAATTATTTGAACAAACAGACCAAAGTACATGCCCTACCCTGCTTTACTAAGCTCTGAGATGGCTCAGTATTAAAATGTAGTGAAATGATGCTCTTTAAATTAAGGGATATGCTGTTAATGACAAATAAGGACCACTGGTTGTGCCACAGATTGCATTTGTATTATTAATTATATAATTCTTATGACTTGGATGTGATTTTTTTTTTTTTTTTGTTCTTCTGCTTAAAGGTTTGGTCAGCCTGTTGTAAATAAATCAAATCAATAAAAGTTTTTTTAAGACCATAGGAGTTGCATTTGCGGTATCATTGAATACATTCCCCATAAGACTTTTTTCATGTCTCTAATTTGTGCTTCCTCATTTCCCTGTCCTCTGGCCTGTGACCCAGAAATCAATCTCAGTATCCCATGTTGAAGGATGTCTAGGAGAGAGAAGGCTGTGGAGAGGGAGTGCGTCTATCAGTGGCATATAAAAGAGGTGTAGCACACAGCTGATCATCTTAGACAATGAACTGGTTGTATATTTCAGCTGTGTGCTACACCTCTTTTATATGCCACTGATAGACGCACTCCCTCTCCACAGCTCACTGTAATTTTTAAAAAAAGGTATGATATCATCGAGCTGGGCTGTGAAATTAATTTAAAGAACCCATAAATATATATTAAAAAATCTCATAAAACACAGCGGTAGTTGGCTATAACAAAAGAGTTTATGATGCAGTTGTGGCACACATTTATTTGACATCTCTTTAAAATGAGGCTCCAAGGCAAGGATGTCTGATTTTATTAAATGTTTGCTTTCTCAAATCCTCTCTCATCGTGTCTCTCGGGGGAGCAACTAAGATGTAAGGAGAGGAATCAGCCATGTAGAGAATGAGAAAAGGGGCAAGAATCAACTGTATCCTGCAAAGGCTTTGTTTAAAGTTTAAGAGGCTGGACATACAGTGTGTTTAGATAGGGTAAGGTGACAAATTAAAGGAAAAATCTGAACTACTGTACGGAACAGTGAGGTTATTTAGTGAGTCTGTTTTGTTTCATTTTGCTGGCATGGTCTGGGTCTCCCTAGCAGGAGGGTGACTGCAAATCAATCCAAACTTGTTCTGAGTGATCAGATTATCCTGTGATGAAGCCATTCTGGTAGTCCAGAATCAATGCTTTTCCTGGCTCAGAATAAGCCTTTAGAGAGTGACTATGCATGTACAGTAAAAGTAATGAGTTATGTGTCAGAAATCTGTGCATTCTTTTTTAATTTTCACTGTTTGATAGACAAAAAAATGTGTATTTATACTCAAGTAAATTAAATCCCAATTAAAGTGGCCCAAAAATTTTACTTTATTAAAAAATGCCAGTGGTTTTCTTTTGGCTCTGGCTTAAACATTGTAACTTTTCCACATCCATCCATTTTCTGCTCATTATCCAGGTCTGGAGCAGCAGTCTTAGCAGAGATTCCTAGAGCGCTCCCCAGCCACCTGCTCAAGCTCTTCTCGGGGGATGCGAAGGCAAAAGATAGTGGGTGCAGTCAAACAGTCCAGAAATTACATTTTACCTCCTTTTGCTAATCAGTTTTCCTTGACCTCATCATATTTTCCATTGAGGTCAAGGTGTGAAGGGGAAGCTTGATGCTCAGAGAGTTCGACTGCCCTTAAAATCTCTCCAGTGTGTTCTGGGTTTGCTCTGGGAAAATGCCCAAAAACACCTCACCTAGGAAGTACCCAGGAGGTACCCTGGTCAGATGCCCAAACTACCTCAACTGGTTCCTTTCTGTATGCAGGTAAAACCTTAAAGCTGATGTACATAGAGCAACAACGGGTCACATAATGGTTAAAAATATGAAAGTATGTGAATCATATGTTACAGCCTACACAAACAGATTTTAACCCTGCTGAACACTCACAAGCGATTTCAGACTGACAGACAGCGCTCTCCTCTGTGAGGGAATATGTTTTGGAAAAATGGTGCTCCATCTGACCAGCAGAGGTCCGCAGACAATCCCAAGAAGCATTGAAGACATTCATAGTGAATAAATACATGGTGGTCCAGCACCTTACCACTAGACAATAGCATAATTTCTCAGATGGACTAACCCTAGTCTTACACCAAAACCTTTTTCATTATAGATCTTTGCTGAATTTTCATTTTAGTTTGGGACTAGGATTAATCTGGCCCTGCAATAAACTGGTGAACTGTCCAGGGAGTACATTGCCTCTCACCCTGTGACAGTTGGGATAGGTTCCAACACCCCTATAACTAAAAAAACAAGCAGTTAATAAAGTGGAGAATTGGATGGATAAGACTTAATCTAGTCTGGGAAAATGAATCTTTAAGTTGTGGGGTTTTTTGTCACCCCTGTATCTACCATAAAACCACTCTGCTACTCTTCTTAAGGAAAACCCCATTTATCACGTTGCCAGCAATAAAATCACTTTAATTGAACACCTATTTTTATTTGCATACTGAAAGATACAGATACAAACTTAAATTATTTATATAAATTTCTCTCTTGCATACTGGAACAGCAAAACAAGGAGTAAAACACAAAAACATTAATAGCCATATTTATTATCGTCTTTTTTCCCCCATTTCATGTGTTTTACCTTCAGTAATGGTGTCTTAAAAGTCAACTTATGTTCAATGACAGATTTTTCCTTATCAATAATATAATGAGTCTACTGACTCTACAGTAATTATTTACAACACAACCAAGTCTTCCACAAAGACACAACCAGTATTCTATCCAACCAGCTCTTTTTGATTCGTTGCCCTCCCGTCACTCGCCCCAGTTTTCTCTCCGCCTTGTCAAACAGGACATCTGGAGAGAGCAATAAAGTGACAAAGGGAGGAAGGAGGGGAGGAAAGAGGTGGAGGAGAAAGGGGTTGTACAAGTGTTGAGGCTATAGAGTCCAAGTTATCGAGGGACAGAGAGGCATACGGGGTTGTCTAAAAACATACGGCTTATTACTGTTGAATGAATATAAAGGCTCATGTTGTGTCTTCCTCTTTTAAAAGAAACAATAAAAAATAACTGCACCGCAGGTCCTTGCTGAGGTGAGAGGCCAGCCAAGGGAAGACTACAATGGAGGAACTGTACAGGTGTGGAGCAGCATCTCTCACCTGCCTCCAAAATTATATAAAAAGATAAACATCTGGCAGAAATGAAGGAAACATCTGCCAGCAATGATAACAGAACTAAGGACTGGGATTCACTGCCATGATATGAATAGTAGTAATAATAACCATAGGAATAGTACAACAACAAACTGAATATGACAACGATAAATACAAATTATTTTAAAAAAAGTAATAAAACTGCTTGGCAATAGAGGATCAAGGTCCTACAACTAAGAGCCAGGATGTGCCCGGTGACTCTGACCCTCCTCCTTCCTTCATGGCTAGCGAATGAGAGGCACAGGAATGCTTGTTCCTACCCACTGGCATGTGCTGGGGTCAGTCGCAAGGAGGGAGGAAGAGGCCAGTCAGCTAACTGCAGGAATGATGGCACTGCCAGAAGTCCAATTAAGTCTCAGTCAGTTTTTCAGTCACTCCCAGTAGACCTCTTCTGAAGGTCTCAATGTGAGGAAAAAGATCTCTCCAGGTCCACTGCATCGACTTGTCAATTCAAATCAGTTTCTGGCTGTTGAGGGCCCAGCCCCCGAAAGTCAGCAGAAACAAACACAAGCTAACAATAGTTAGTTTCTACATACAGGTTTGTTCCTTGAGCAGATACTTAACTGCTTTTACTCCTCTAAAACTATTAAAAACAAACAAATATCAAAACATATAACGTCCCCTTTTAAAACTGCCCACTTTCTACCATCTCAGAATGGGTTAAGCAGGTTTCTCTGTCCAAAACGGAAAGCCTTTCTTCTTCAAGGCAAATGAGTGCAGCTGTACACAATGATCCTTCGTTTACTGGCATCAATGGGAGCTTTCTCCAAGGTGGTTAATACAGAGTGCTAATTCAAGTGTGGGAATTCAGAGTTCTCCGGGGTGTATATGTGGTGTTTTTGTGCCACTGGTTTTTCCAGATGTCTTTTTTTGGTGCAAGAGTCACACATTACAAAAAAGTAGGTCCCGACATTGCATACAAATGCCTCTCTCAGAAGCTGGCTGCTGAGGATGGGAAGAAAACAGGATCTGGCAAGAGGAGAGAAGCATTTTGATAAGCAAAAGTGTGAAAGTGTGTAGGGCGGTGGAAAGGTCAGCAGACACCAGTTGGTCAGTAAAACTTGTCAGCTTCCCTCATCTAGAAGAGTCCTGTGAATCACGAGGATCCTCTGGGCTTGCTTCTGTCCCGTGTTCCGCTTCTTCATCTTGCTGGTCTCCTCCACCTCTCCCAGACCCTTCCCCTGACTGGGAGCTGGAAGGTCCAGGTAGGGAGCCAGCTGGGTCTGAGGCACCTAAACCAGAGGCATCAGAAGGAGCAGCTGTCTGCATGATCTTCTGCCGCACCTCCCTAATCTTCAGCTGCAGACACACCTTGGTGGGAAATATATCCGAGTATCTCGTCTGGAAGGCTGCAGTGGCCTGAGCTGTAAACAGGACAACAAAAGTCCCAGGAATTAAATCTGCAAGCAGAAACTAAATCTTGAAATATGTGAATGTATAGTGCTTGTGCATATTGGTAAGTGTTTGTGTCTTACCTGATGGGAAGAAGCCCTGCTCCTGGAACAGTTGCATGACCAGCGCTCTCCTCTGGTCCAGTGTTCGTCGCAGGGAAGTGTATGGCACCTTATCAAACTCCAGTTCGGTCAAGATGTCTTCTCCATCTGGTGCTGGGAAAGGAATGCACAGATGGAGTGTGTGATAGAGTACATAAAACTAGTAACAGTAAACCTTTATTTATGTTATTTATTCCTAAAAGATGGTACCAAGCAGTGCAAACAGTCAATGATTCCAACATGACTTACAAAGTTTGGATTTTGAACTCATCCTAACATCAAAAAAATTTTCACTGAAGTGAGACTCATGGCCTTAATAGGTTATTCTGAAGCTAATTTGAACTAAAATAAAGTAAAAAGGTAATCAACATGAACTGAGACACTGCTTCAAACAAAAAGGTTTCTAATGTTTTCAGTCTCTTACGCTTAATTTAACTAGTGTTTCAAAAGTAAAGTCAAGACTGTTTCACTGACGCTCTCTCATAGAGCTGAGTGATAAAACAATAATGATATCTTATATATATATATATAACTTTATGTATAAAACTTCAAGAAATGGTCAATATGCTCATAGAGCTCATGCTGTTCATGATTTGACAGACAACAAGAAAAGCCAATCATAGTGAGAATAGCACCTCTCAAACCAATCATGTGGGTGAAAAGGAGCTACAGCAATCTCAGGTTAAGTTGAGCGTAGGCATAGCAGCCCGTAGCATGCTAATGTTTGGGCTTCTGCAGCAGCACACAACAGTATGTCAGGAGAGGAGGCGAAAAAGAGAAACTAATGTTAAAAAACCTGAGTAACAGAGTTACCGAAGGAGACACAGCCTGAGGCTCAAAAGACGAGGACACTGTTGGAAAAAAATGGGCCAGAGGAGTTCGGTATGTGGGGATATTTTGTCTTTTTAAAGTCTGAAGGGAAGCAGAGAAGCTGCACTGCAAACTGTGTCAAAAGCATGTTCCCACAAAGACGGTATTAATGTACCTTTTGGCTGCTCCCTTATATTCTCCACCAAGGGGTTGCCACAGCGGATTAATCCGCTAATTTGGCAGAGGTTTTAAGCCAGATGCCCTTCCTGATGCAACCCTCCATGGTGAGAGGGGTTTGTGTCCCCACTTGAGATTGAACCAGGGACCTTTTGCTTGTAAGGTGAATGTGCAAACCACTATGCTACAGGGGACACCAAAGACTGTATTAATACTGATCTGTTTTAATATCAAGGCCATTCTTTAGAGTCCCAGAACAAAACAAGTGCTGCTGGTCCTCCTGAAATAACAACCACAGACCAAAGGGTCTACTTTCTCCAGTGACAAAAATACAGACACAATGATACCACAAATGCAGCAGCCTACTTAAAAAAACAAAACACGTTGCCAGTAAGCACGGTGGAAAATGTCAGCTTTAAGCGGCTGATTAACGTAATTAACCCTCCACCGGTTATCTCAGATGGTACTTCCAAAGCTATACACAGAGTGCAGAGCTATATCATGAACCATACCTGAGCCTCACTGACCAGAACTGGAACCTGAAAAGCAAATGTCTTTAAACTGCAGACTTTCTTGAAGATCAAAACAGGCAAAGTCATGATTCCAGGACTGACAGAAGCTCTTCCATCTTGGGGATTGAAATATAGATATATGCACATTGTTTTCGTCTTTGTGGATTTGTATAGGTTGAAATGGTTTGAAATTGTTGAAAAACAAAGGAAAGCACACAGTACAGAGGGAGATTATTTGAAATTTTATTTGATATTAATAGCTACTTTATTTAATTTGAAATGACCAAAGAATTTTCTTTGTGTTCTTCTGTAAAATTTGAAAGCTTTAGAATTATAATTTTAGCCGTAAGTTTTCAGAATTAAGACTTTATTTTAGAGTTGACCAACAACTTTAATGTTCTCTTGTAAATTGTAAAAGCTTCTGACTCTGCTCATTTGAGTTTTTATATATATATATATACATACACATATACATCTCTCTCTCTCTCTCTCTCTCTATATATATATATATCTACACACACGCATACACCCACACCCACACCAATAAATATAGACAATAAATGATATTCAAATTAAAAATCTACCTTATGATATCTTCACATCTCACTTAGGAGTAAAAAGGAAATTTCAAGCTTGATAGAAATTATTTTATTTTTATTGACGTTGACCAATGTGAAAAATAATATAACAAGAATTTTTCCCATATTGTACAGCTCTACCCTCACAGTTAGGATGCATACTTTACGTGACTCACCACATCATCTCTTCTGCTGTTGAGACTTCTTGAGGGACAAAGTAAACAAAAACTCTAATGCTCTATATTTGGTGAAGCATTTGAAATATTTTTTTAAACTTGTTTAGAAAAGCACTTTTAAAAACATTTCTGGTTCTTAATAAGGAATGTATTTCAAGATTTTAGTGTAAAACCCTTGACAAAAACCTTTTCATTTGGACAAGGTCAATAAAAGATAAATATATGGCAATGCAAACAAAGTCCAACAACAAAAACAAGCTTTCCCTTGATCCTTAGCCCTTTTGTTACAGTTATACAGTATTAAAACCATCAATTCACCCATAACTAACAAATAACTGACAAGGAACAAATTTCAATTAAAGGGGACCTATGCTACATTTATTTCATATGTATACTGTTACAGTGGTGGACGGTCATATTAAAGATCCTATATTATACCACGTCCTCATGTGTTGTATTATACATCTATATTTTTCATCAATGTCTGGTTTGGAGCTAGGGTTGTGCTGATGGACAACAGATAATGTCAGGGAGCTGCAGTGAACGAAGTGACTGGCGATAGCTCACCAATAATGGTGATTTTTAGCTCATTTCCCCACAGATGCATCAAATTAATGTTATCAATATTATGAGATTCATAATAAATTGACTCTGTCTTGCTAGAGTTTTGCATCTCTACACATAACTGACACTTGAGATATAGTTGTGTCTGGGTGTTAACAGGTGTGTGCACAAAACTTCATGCTAGGACTTTGGCATACATTGAAATCAATGTGTGTGACTGTGGAGCAGCAACACTGACCTGTGGTAATCAAAAAATAAAACAAAAGGAGGACATTGCTGAGTGCTGACTTGATTTTTAAAAAAGATCAGACTGTGCACTTGCAGAGACGCAGTTTATCTCGTCTCCTTAACGCTTTTCCACTGGGAGTTCTTGTGAGTAAAACGCTGTGTGCGGGGAGGTGCACGGTAAAGAGCGGAGAACAGGTGAGCACAGAATAAACAAACTAAATGATATAGCAAAATTATAGGTCTAAGGAAAAAAGTAAAAAGCTAGAGACTGTTGTGAATTTTTGCTATTCAACAGGTACCCATCCTCTTGTTAACCAATTATGCTAAATCATCAATGTACATCAACATGTAAAAGACTCTTTTACACACTGACATACAGTGTCAACATGCTGGAAGCGAGGAAAAAACTCCCAAAGTGTGCATTTCTCTCTCACTATTGAGTTTTTGCTTTTGGGCCACATATTATGGACAGTGGAAGGCTGCTTCCTTAATGAATTCAAGTTACCCTCTTTGCCTTGGCGGCAAAGCTATCTGTCATTGGCAATGTCACAGGGGGCTGACAAGAAGACTGGTCTATGAAGCAGTGTGGAGCTCCATAAAGGGTATGTTTTACTGACTGTAACTTTAAATCTAACTGGAATGGCTGCAGCATCTGCCCTTTTCAGAAAGAGGTCTATAAGTGACAGAGAAAAGCAGTGCAGCTCATTGAGTATACTGTATAGACTGT
The DNA here is from genome assembly GCA_015106775.1 of Etroplus canarensis. Lineage (NCBI taxonomy): Eukaryota > Metazoa > Chordata > Actinopteri > Cichliformes > Cichlidae > Etroplus > Etroplus canarensis. The sequence continues at coordinate 22,999 of VUQH01018902.1, read as the reverse complement.
ATAGCTGAGAACAAAGATCTGATTGAGACACTATGGGTTCTAACTTTCTCTCCTAGTGACAACTTCATTTTTAAATACAGCCGAACGCTCAGCACAATCTTTGTTTTAAACATGTGAATTAAGAGTTTGTCTGGCAATACTATGGAAACAAAAATCTGGATTTCAGCAGTCCAATGCAGCTGCTTGCTGAACAGTTCGTTTGTTTTTCACTGTAGTCTATGGGCTGTGTTAAAGTCAATATTTCATAGTCCATGAGAACAGATTTATAGTGAATTTGCCTGCATTAAAATGTAATATGCATGTAAAAAGAAGCAAACAGATGTAAATGGCCAACAGAAAACCAGTTGTGTTCAACTGCACTGAAGTGCATAAAGCCATAAAGTTAGTGTAACACACACCTAGTACATCTCTATGGCATATAAATTGGCCCTTGAAGTTCCCACAGTTTAAGGCCATCCCTCAGTGTGCATTCCCCCTTCCATAACCATCGTGGGTGTGTGAACTTTCTCCTCTGCCCAACCCCAGTGGCAATCACACCACAAGAAGATTCTATGTTCATTCTGTTGAGCAGATTAACAAACGTCAGTACAAGTAATCCTTGTATGCCAAAAGCTCAGGCTTCAGACTGCTCTAAACACCAATTTTCAGACACATTTTTCTACTCTTGGCTCTGTGTGATTTCAAAGAGAGCAGAGATCAACATTAATATGTTAATCTCAAGCAAACAGCCGGCTGTGATCATAGAAACCTCACTCACTTGCTGTTCAGACCTTCTGTTAGTGAGGGGCAGCCAATCAGACGAAAGGTGGCTTAAGGTAGGAGGAGGTAAAACAGTTCATTTCAGACAGAGGATTAATTGAGAAACTGCACTGAGGCCCACTATAACATAAATAAGGATAATTTTGAACTGTGAATCATGCAAAGCTACTCTAAGAGAGACCAAGAATAAACAAATGGAGCAGGGAATGAGCATAAACGGTCTATGTTAAGTAAATTTAGTACATGTAAACATTACATTTTCCCCTTCATTTTTGTGTACATTACCTGCTCTGTCAAAGGTGAAGATGTCTCCCTCACACTTAGCAGCACTTTTAGGTGTGTTAGGCTCGGAGCTGCAGCTCGAACGTCGCCGACTTTTTCTCTTTGGAGAAATTTGCTCATCAGTAGCTGAGTCCAAGTCTATCAGAAAATGGGAAACTAATATAAAACCCAGCACACATAATGAAAGATTTGAATAAATGAGCATTATTTTCAATAGTTAGGGTGTTAAACAAATAACACACTATGAAAGTCTAGTAATTATCAACCAAAAGTTACAGAACATCTATCTCAACCAACACAAATACCCTACAGTCACCAGTCTAAAGTCAATTAGTCAAGAGTATTCTAAAATGCTTTGTGTGACCTGTTGAGTTCTTTCTCTTGCGGCGATAGCTGCCCAGAATGGCACGGGGTGAAGTGGCCAGACTCTGTAAAGTAGGTGATGGCAAAACCTCCTCAGGCCGAAACTCTGGCAACTCTGCAAATCGCTCCTCAAAGTACACTTCAGACAGCACCCTTCCAGTCCAACACGCACACATAGACAGAATACACAGTATATATACACTGTTCATCAATAATTTGTACACAAAAGTTTCACAAAGGCATTAACTCACTTGTCAACAGAGTCAAAAGTCTTCTTCAGAGGTGGTGGGCGAGCTTTGACCTTTTTGGGTGTGGGACCATCTTTGTCAATTGGTGGGGGTGGCAGGGCAAGTTCTGTGGCTGATGGAGGGGGGAGAGGAGAGGAGGGGAGGGACTCCTTCCATCCAGCCTGCACAAAAAGTTCAATAAAGGCATTTTGTACAAGAACACAGAGGTGCTATATGTGGACTACAGCTTGGGAGTTTATTCTAGTACTGTTTGATCTAAAAACCAGCGCGTGATACTCCCCTCACCTCTTTGGTGGTTGTGCTTTCCCTGTTCCTTGAGTCAGAGGAGTCTGCAGTACTGGAGCCCTCCAGGGGTCTGTCAGAGGATGCCGGCTCCTCAGTGGGATGTGCTAATGGAGATGCTGTCTGCCTCGCCGGCTCAGGATCAAAGGCAAAATGACTGTTGGCTGCAGCTTCCCTCTCCCTCTCCTTTTCCCTCTCTCGCTCCCTCTCTTTGTCACGCTCTCTCTCCTTCCCCCGGCCTCCTCCATCATAGCTACCCACAGGAATAGTTGCCACTGTTGCTTTCACTTTCTGTGGAATTCTGACTGGAAGCTGGGTGAGCTTGGGTGTACCTGGTGCACTGCCTGTAAAACAGAAAGAGGAAAAAAGTTATCACAGAAAGCATTCACTACAAATGATAAACTTAAGTGATGGATCAAAACAGCAGGTGCAAGTATACCTGGTGCTTGGATCTGAAGTGGAGGACTGCAGGGCTTTATGGACGCACTGGGAGGCGCCACTGAGCTGTTGCTGGAAGTCTGTGTCTGCTTCTCAAGCTGCCTTTCTGAGTGTGTCAGCAGTTCTGCTTGCCTCTCTGACTGCCTGTCAGTTTGTCGATCTGCAGGTCTTTCTGGAGGCAGGTGTCTGTCAGTCTGTCTGTCTGGATGGGGTTGTGGATGTGGGTGTGTGATTGTGGGGGGGGTTGCTGTGTGTTTGGGCAAGATGTGAGGAGAGGGACTCGACGGGCTGGAGACAGAGTAGACCACGCTGGGGGGTACTGCTGCCATGGAGACCACCCCTGTTGCCATGGTGACGCTAGGTGAAGGAGGGTAGATGGCAGTGACTATCTGGCCCCCGGAGCCTGAAGCAGGGGCTGAGGTGGAGGGCTGCGGGGACTGAGCTGTGGCTAGGAGCGGTGGCTGACCTGGATGAAGGAGACAAGAGACCACAAAGGCAAAAAATGCTCATTATCTATTGTAACACTGTGATAACCCATGACGTTTCTAAATGAATAAATGTCTATTGCGTTCCTTTTCCTGAAAATCTAAAGAAAGGTTACAGGCTTTCTTGACAAGTGAAGCTTGGTCCTCGTTTTGTTACCGTCTGGCCTACAAAGTCACTGAACTAATCAAGATTATGTCAAGAGATGTTAGTTTATGTATTCAAGCAAAAAACAAATGTGGATATTATAGTTTATGGATGTGAAATTAAGGTAAAAATAGGCCAGTTATTTTGTAACATTAATGAAGTTTGTTTAACCAGTGCATGTGAAACAAGCTCCTACCAATATTCTTTTGTTTATTCCTTTGATTTCATATAAAGATAAAAAGTATAAAGTGGATTAGTCTGGGGTTAAACAGACTTAGCGCAGCTTATGCTAATGCTCACTTTATGCGAAAATTACTCATAAGCAAGTATATATTTTCTCTGCAGCACTGTGAGGCTGAAGGTGTAATCGAGGAAGATTTTTTTTTTTTAAGTGCATTTAAAAATCAACCCACTTATTTTTATGGGTCACTGAAAGTTTGGATTCAACTGACTAAGCCATGGTATTTGAACTGTGTGTGAATTCACAGGGTGTTTTATTTAGCTGTCTGGTACATTTTACATCATATGAAGGAGCATTTGGCGAACCTGTTTCTTGTGGGGGGGACAAGGTAGCTGCCTTGCTTGCAGGTGCAGCCAGTGGCACAAAAGCTAAATTAAAAAAAATAAAAAAGAAACAACCCCTGTCCAGATAATTAACATTAGCCTATAACTGTAAAAATGATGAACTTTCATCAAAGTGTAACCCCCCCCCCCCCCCCCCCCCCCCACCCCCCCCCCCCCCCCCCCCCACACAACTCCC
>VUQH01018898.1:1847-16321 GCA_015106775.1 Etroplus canarensis | reverse complement strand
AAATAACTACAGTGATTATAAAAACAACATCAGTAAATAATCAAATAGCAAAATAAAAATAGTGTCATAGTGAGGAGTTACAGAGTGTGATGTCACGGGTAGGAATGATTTCCTGTGGCGTTCTGTGGAGCATCGTGGTGGAATGAGTCTGCTGCTGAACGTGCTCCTGTGTCTGTCCAGCACGTCAAGGAGAGGCTGTGGAGGACTGTCCAATATTATCCCTAACTTGGACAGTGTCCTCCTCTCTGACACCACTGTCAGAGAGTCCAGCTCCACACTCACGATGTTACTGTCCTTGCAGATCAGTTTGTTGAGTCTGTTGGTGACCACTATTCTCAGTCTGCTGCCCCAGCACACTATAGCACAGAGGATGGCACTGGCTACCACAGACTCAAAACATCCTGAGCATTGTCCAGCAGAGACTGAAGGACCTGAGACGTCTCAAAAATTAGAGATGCTGTGGTCCTTCTTGTAGATGTCTTCTGTGTGTTTGATGAAGACCAGTTTATTGTCAGTGTGAACAATATTTGCAGTCCTTCACTATCTCCACACAGACCCCATGGATGGAAACAGGGGTCACTGGTCTGGCATAATCACACTTTGCAGGGTCATGGTTCTTGGTTCCATTTCTTTTTAAAATGTGCAATATAAAACTTGTCATCTTTGACTAAGAAGTACTAAAACGTATCTTTCCACCATATTGCCATGTTTGTTCCACAGAATGTAAGGTGCTTTGTTTAAAATGGTTCCCTGTGCAATGTGATGGCACTCACGTTGACCTGATTGCTTTCTTTCTTTATTGTTTTCACTTCAGCTCTATAGTTTATAATGACATTTCTCCATAATGGGCAGCTTTAAATTTGGTCTGAGGGTCCATGTTGACAAGTATCCTCAGGAAATGCTATAGACTAATTGGCTGCAAAGTGTTTGAACACCAATATGTTAAGCAGCTGAGAAACTACCTCCCCAGAGGCTTCTCGATTTTTAAACGGTTTCTTTGGTTCAGACACAGTGGGAGAAACTGACACAGCCTCAGCTACAGAGAACATCTCATCTGTCCCAACCTGTCCCACACACACTTCATCAAGATCCATTTGCATCATGTTATTGCAGGTAATCTTTAGCATATTTTAAACTGCAGGGCAAACATTATGAGGTGTGTATAGTGAGTCAAACTATGATCTTTTGTTCTGACTTAATGAAACAGTGAAAACAAAGGTTCTGATGACAGGCAGTCTCCAGGTTCACCTCCACCTCTGCCTCCTAGTGCAGACACTGACGCGCTTTGAAACAGACTTTTTAAAGGGATTCATAAAGTTCTATAACTTTTTCTCAACTTGATTTGTGAGAACCACTAATGGTATGACCTGTGATTGCAGCAAGTCTGCAAACAAAGCTTTTCTTAAATATGCATGTAACAAGCGTGGCGCAGGGGACCTGGTGCTCAATCAAACAAACCAAAAAAAGGTGCCACCCACATTCTCCATTGGCTCATTTCCCAAATCCAGAAACTGTCACTGGCTTTAAACCACGTGACCATGGGCCCTGCCCGTCCTCACTGATGGATGCATATGCTGGATGTGTATGATTGGATGTTTGTTTGTTGATATTTTACTCCATATAACTGTGTTTTCTGATGACCCTGATGAAGACCACAAGCCAAAACACATCAGTCTAATAATAAAGCTGTTTTTATGCTACAAGCATTGCTGGAGTTTTATCCTCTTGGGGAAAAACAGCCTTACAACATTATAATTTTGTTAAATACAAAACAATTTGCCTTACAGACAGCAAATCAGATGATAGGTGTTATTAATTGTGTACAATGTTCATCTGCAGTCCCTCTATCTGGGATCCAATTTCATAAGTTTGTATGAAAATATGATGAAGCGACTTTAAAAAGTTATTTTATTGTCCCAGAGGAGGAACAAACAGCAAGCAAAAAATAAACAAAAAAATTCATATCAGCTCACAATTCGAATGCTTTTTTAAATGTTGGTTACAACCAGGACATGTGATGTATGTGATTTATATGGTGCTGAACCATCCTAATGTATTGAAGGAGCATAGAGGTTAGCACTGTTACCTCACAGCAAGAGGGTCGAACTCAGGGACAGCCATTCTGTGTGGAGTTTGAATGATGTCCCCACACTTGCACAGCTTTTCTCCAGCTCTGGTTTTTTATTGCCTTTGAAAATCATGCTATAGTGCTGCTTATGTCAGCCAAGGACACGCTCAATTCCTGGTTAACAACAGTTTATTTATTATTTTTTCAAAAATTATTGTTATTTTGCCAGCTGTGAGGGCTGAAATGTCAAAGCCACAGAGGGGGAATTTAACAAACTAACAGACAGACTTTGATATGTGGGACTCATCTAGTACAGGCCTACAGAAAAAAGAATTTGTGAGCTGGAAATATTGCAAGAAAAGACCAATAAACACATTTCTGAACTGCAACACTCCCTGTAGACGGCACATGAGTGAACGTTATATGGAAGGAACTGATCGAGTGTAATAATACTGTCAGCTGCACAAAAGGACCAGTGATTGAATCCCAAAGGCTGGTGGTGCGTGGGTTTGTGTTTGTGTGGTGTTGAATGGACACCACCACTTCCCGTACATCTCTTAATTTGTCGTGTTCTTTGGTGCAGTCACTGAATGGGTTGAAGTGATATAAGAAGGAGCAAACGTATCCTTCACATTTCTGGAAAAATAAATAACTGTTGCTGCAAGAAAATCAATAGATACACTGGAAGTGAGCACAAAGTTTACCAGCTCTTCAAGAGAGGATCATGCTTGAATGTTTAAAGTGGAACTGTTGTCAGCTGCTCGACATGCAGCTGAAGCCGTGCCACCCGCTGCGACAGAAACGTGGCTCAGGTTTTGAGTTACTGTAAAGAAATGATTTTTAGTTTCTAAAAAATCAGGCCATGCAGTTGAAGTGTTTCTGTATTCACACACCAAAATTAATAGTTTAATCTTAGTATTATTATTACCAAATATTACTATTATTATTTTTATTATCAGCCAACCTGAGCCTAATTAATATTGCTGTTATGTGACTGTTAATGTAAGCGGTTCTTACATCCCCACTGGAACGGGCTGAATAACATGAAACTACTGCAGAAACTTTGAAAGAAAATGGCCTATAGGTGAGGAGCCTCCCCTGAATTTCTTTGACATTCACGAGCTAGGTCCTCTGTTTTCTTCTTCCAGGCGGCCCGGTTCAAACTTTTCTTCCTGTTTCATCAGGCGTAATCACACTCCGTAGGGTCATGGTGTCCCCAGTAGGAAAAACAAACAGATACAATGGACTCGTGATATTGCAAAAAAGACAAAATGAGGCCACGAAGAACCAGACTGGAACAGACTAGTAATAGAACAACGCGCGGATTTGTTGACTTGATCTCTGGAGAGGAGCTTGGATTTAACAATCCTCTGCCAATTAGCCAGACCACGTGCCTACAGGAAACACAGTCTATATCAATTATGTGTTCACAAAAGCAGAGGACCTCATGGGGTTGTTTCCCCTGCAATTCATCACTTTGATATGCAATCCATCCCTTGGGGCAGCGCCAACACTTTCACCAGCACACACAGTAACTGCTGATATCACAGTCTGTGAAACTCCAGGAGAGCCAGTGATCCCTCCTATTATACTGATGTCATTGCTCATGGTTTCTAATCCAGACCTCCTCTGACTACACATCCTGAATGTTGATTAATGCAATCTTCAATAAAAGCCCATTATTTTTTCATTTGTTTTTCTTTTTAATTACCAATGATCTCCATCTTTGTACATATGCTAAACATGATTACAGTTATATCTATATCTAGTATTATAATTATGAGTTTGTTGCAGCTGTTACAATTTAATAATTATCATAATAATCACTATTAGCAATGTCCCCATAGTGTAGTGGTTTACACATTCGCCTTACAAGCAAAAGGTCCCTGGTTTGATTCCCTGGGTTGAATCAGGAAGGGCATGCTGTGTAAATCCTCTGCCAAATTACCAATGTAGATCAATCCACTATGGCGACTGCTTGAGGAAAATATAAGGGAGCAGCTGAAGGTAGATAGACTACAGTTAGGGGTAGTGTTCTGTGAAACATGGTGGCGAGTAGTACAGGAGCTGGTGGTGAAGATGCAAGGCGTAGAGGTGGTGAAGGTGGATGAGTTTAAGTACCTGGGGTCAACTATCCAAAACAATGGACAGAGCACAAGAGAGGTGAAGAAGAGAGTGCAGGCAGGGTGGAGTGCGTGGAAACGAGTGTCAGGGGTGCTTTGTGACAGAAGGATAGCAGCAAGAGTGAAAGGGAAGGTTTACAAGACAGTAGTGAGACCTGCTATGATGTATGGTTTGGAGATGGTGGCACTGACAAAAAGACAGGAAGCAGAGCTGGAGGTGGCAGAGCTGAAGATGTTGAGATTTTCCCTGGGAGTGACCAGGATGGATGGGATTAGAACTGAGAAGAAAAAACCTGGCTTTAATGAAGGCAGTCAGCTTAAAATCTGCTAATGAACTGTTGCATAGCATCACATAAAAACTGCAATTACACTTAATAAAGGCATCCTTAATGGCTGCAGTGACTGCAAGCCAAGCAAACATGGAGATTTATGAGTCAAATTCACCGAGAAAAAGTCAGAGTTTGCGTGCTGTGAATCACTCGGACAGCATGGTTTATTCAGTTAAATTTGCAGCAGCACATTGAGATCGGGGGCCTTAGAGCACTCCTGCTTATGAAGATGTATGGGTAAGCATCCCCTGGGATATACTTGCTCAGACAGCACAATCTTTTCTAAGCAATGACTCTGTGACTGCTTTTTTCCCTCTGTCTGCTGCTGAATCTTAATTTCTGTCACAGAAATGCAGCCCAGGTGCTAAAGCGTTCTGATAGCAATGCGAGAAAACAATGTAAACTTTGTATACCGTCTATATATTTTTTCAATACTTTGCAGGATGCAACACATTGTTTTTTAAATAAGCAGCAGCGCCATGAGGGCAAGGACCGGGACTGCTGTCGTTTTTACTAATGCTTCTTTTAGATGCGCTGAAACATGAAATATACCCACTCAGAATATCACAGAGGTCAGCCTCATCATGGGAAATAAATGGGGATTAGTAACCTCCTGAGTAGGCTCAATAGTCGGGACTTTTTAAAGTAAACTATATTAAAATGTTATTGAGATACACTGCTTTCATTATCACAGACACTGAAAAAAATCAGGTCTGCAGGTCTTCGATTTCTAAAAGCTTCATTTAAAAAATTCAGTGAGTCATAATGCTGATCGTTAATGCCTGAAAAAAACAAATTTTTTCAGTTTTTTTAGAGAGGAGTGTTTGTATCAGAGCAGAACAGAGCAGGCCACCGCAGCAGAATAACAAAAAACCTGCTGATACGTGCATCCATTTCTCCCTCCTATGACCTCAGCTTTTAAACATTTGCACACCCTAATATACAAAAAAGCTTTGTTTTTCCCCAAGTCACAAAACTATGACATTACAAAGCTGTGATTTGTCTGCTGAAATGATGCACTGAATCAATACCAAATACGGTATTTTCCTAAAATATTTTCCTAAATTATGTAATATTATAACTGATTATGGTAGGTGGTGTGGTTGACAGGGTAGTCAGTATTCTTTATTTATCACATACATAATTATACAAGAACAACAAGTAGTCTCACTGTACTGACTGTGCAAAAATTAAGAATTAAATAAGTCAGAGAAATATCAAACAGAGCTAATCTAAGGGTAAGAACTACATACTGAAAAAATGTAAAACATAAAAAAGTAAAAATGACTATTATCATCAATATCTGTACAGTGTGGGTGGATAGAATGCACTGTGAATGTGACGTTCAGTGTGCTGTGTGCTGATTGTAAGGTTGTAATTAATACTTAAAGGCAGGTGAGTAATAGTGAGCTAAAATACTAAGTGCTCAGGCTTATGATTATGAGCAGTTAAAGTTGTGGTGCCATGTCTAATGGCCTGAGGACAGAAGTTCCTCATGAGTTCCTCTGTTCTGGCTATAATACTTCTGTAATATTTGCCTGATCTGAGGAGTTGAAACAGGTAATTACTGGGGTGAAATGAGTCTCTGATGATCCTGGTTGCTCGGTCCTGCTTCTCCTGGTGTAAGTGTCCTTTAGAGATGATTTAGAGATGATTTTGTACAGTGTTCTGCCACCTGGATCACTCTCTGTAGACCTCTAGTGTCCTGGACACAGCTGTTACCAGGAGAAAATGTTCTGTAAAAAGACCTCAGGATCACTGGAGAGGCACCATATTTTCTCAGCTGTCTCAGGTGGTAGAGACGCTGCCTTGCCTTTTCAGTCTGTGCTTGAATAGATACAGACCATGTCAGATTCTCAGAGATGTGAACACCCAGATATTTAAACCTGCTCACGCTCTCCACTGCTGTACCGCTGATGCTGAGGAGGGTGTAGAACTGCTACCCCCTGCTGAAGTCCACCACCAGCTCCTTGGTTTTGCTCACATTCAGGTGACCTCACCTGACACCACAATGTCATGTTCTCCACCTCCTCCAAGTAGACTGTCTCATCATTGTTAGAGATGAAACCTAGCACCAATGTGTCGTCAAAGAACTTTTACAATGGAGCAGGAGTTGTGTGTGTCCACCCAGTCCAGATTATTGAGCAGCTTCCAAAACCACGCTCAGTATGCTTGTAGTTCTTGCAGTGGAAATCAGACTACTGTGACTATTAATAGTGATCATACAGTGGGAAGTGGATATAAAGGCCTGGCTCTGATACAAGCTTGCCACCTTCTGCACTCGAGGAAAATAAAAGTCCTCTATAGGACTTGCAGGAACAACGCCAATTTACAAGGTCTGAACAGGTTTTAGGTGTTCCAGATGTGCTGCCTACATCACATTCTAGGAATTTCACTACATGATCCAAATTACAGTGACACCATCCACGAATGGTGTCAATAGCAACGACACTCAAATCCAGCAGTGACGATTGTGCTGGTTCGACCATGTCTGCTGAACGAACACAGACCAACTACCATATTGGTTCCTTTGGCAACAACGGTCAACTTGCTGGAAAATTCAACATACTGCGCCAAGGAAGACATAGACAAGACACATCGAGGAGAATTTGAAGGCATGACGGATTGACCTCACAGAAGCAAAGATTACAGCTGTACACCACAGTACATGTATGAGCATCACTGAGGAACTTGGGCAACCAGTAGCACCACAGTGGAACACACAGCAGCATATTGGCTGAGAGGACATCCCCCTCCTCCAAACGTCAGCTAGGGACCGAAGAAGAAGAAGGATATCGCACTGGGGTTTCTCCAACATGTTGAAGTTCAGGAATGTACTATTTTCAAGTGAAGTTCCATCTCTTACCAGCAGAAACTCCAAGGATTCAACAGTAAATGCTCATTGCTGGAGCCAAAGCTGCTACAGTGGAGACAGCTCATCTCATCCACCTAATGTGGCTTGAAGAGATGTTGCTAACCAGCCAAAATCTGGGCCATTACTGTGTCACAGCAGCCGAAATATGAAAATCAACCCTGACCAATTAAATAAAACATGCATAGATTGTTGTAATATGTGAAGTACAGGAAGAAAGAGAAGTTTTCTTGTCACTGGTTGCACAAATTAATGATCCATCGAGAATCCAGAGGCTCACCAACAGTCATAACTGAGCTTAACACATTCTACCCTAAATCCATTGGCTGCATTTATGTATGGCAGAGGGATAAACGTAAACAACTAATTTTATGAACAATGCAGGCCAGACCCATACTCTTCGGGGTAAATATTCTTGTGAAAATGGAAAAGTGCACATAAAATGACAACTGTGACCCTGAGCACAGTTTGGGTGAAAACCCACTGAGTGATCATTGACTAAAATCTGACCAGGGGAGTAGTGATTCTTTTGAATTGTTAACGGACAGCTCGCATGAACTCACAGATGCTTCAGTTAGATGATCTAAAAACAGAAAGTCAAAAAACAGCAACCTGCACCAATGTCTGAGGCTGCCACTCAACACCAGGAAGAAACAAGACAAAAAAAACAATGCTATTGTTTCTATCCAGAACTGCTCTGGCTTTGCCCAGTAATTTAAAGGAAAAGCAGAACTCTTAGAAGTTTCCATTAGAAATCTAAACATAAAATAGTTGCTGTGTGGCAGTAGCATCGATAACAGACATCAAATACCTGTTTGGCACACACACAGGTGACTTTCAGGCTCATAGCAGGCAATTTTTGATTCTGTATAGGTGAACAGAGCAGATGCTTCTAAGGTAAATTGCTGTGCCTACACCATCATCACTGCCCCAGCCTCCATACCGCCATATACCTGCGGACATTTGCCCCCCACCTACCTTCTATTTCTGTGCTGCATTGCTGGAACATTATTTGTTTTCTGGAACTCGGATGCCCGCCCTCCCGGAGTAATGTAAAATCACAGAGGAAGGGAAAATGATTTGCCACTACATTCATTCCTTTGACTATTATATACACAAAAAGACTGCAGCCACTTAGGCACTAATGCAGGACGAGTAGATGCAGCCAAAGGTAAAAGATAAGGCCTTTTCCTTGTGAGTGCATGCAAATATCCTGTAAATTTTTAATAGGTTTTTTGCGGCAGAGTGCCTCTGTATTCAGAATCATCCGTGGGCATCAGGGAATAGGAGTTGGGGTTTTAAAGTTCACAGCGGCGTCTTTGATCACAGACTGTACAGAAAGGTGCTGACCTACACTCTGTGTTTACTTTTCACAATCTCTTTTATGTGAGAGCTGCCACCGGAGGCACGCAGCAGGTAAAGTATGAAGAGGTGGAAAAATATTTACGCCTCAGCCCCCAGCAGCAGTCTGACTCCAACATCCACAGCGAGAAGCTTCCCGTCCCTCTGCAGAAACAACAGACTGGACATTCTGTGTGGCTGCGGCAGCTCACAGAGCATTCTTATGCTCAACACATTACTTCCCCTCTCAGGAATATGAACAGCAAACAAATGCATTAGCTGCCCTTGAACGGTTTTCTTTTCTTTCTGTTCCCAGTCTGTCCAAATCAGTGCTGTTGGGCCAGAACGTCAGAACATTTTCTGCATGGAAACAGCAACAAGACTTACCAAAGGAAGCAGACAGATGCACAGAGCTTCTTTCTAACAGTATTTTTACCTAACCTGGTTTTAGATAGGTCTGAATTTGACAAATGTTGTAGGCAAAACCCTTCAGTTTTTCTGCTGTGCTCATTAAGAGTAGTGTTCTTTGGTTGGAAAGCCTGGAAGCCTTTTGTTTACTGAGCTGTTGTGGCTGAAATGGAGTTCAGCACATAATGAACGACTGTGTAAATCATGACAAAAGTGAACAATTTTGTCTCTCACCACAAACTTAGGAACACCTTGCTGCTGTGTTGTTGTGTTTTGATATTTTGGCAGATTTACATCATGGCTCCCAGTGAATACTCAATTTCAATACGTTATGGGAACATTTCACTGAATATAAACAGTTTTCAGTGAACAAACAAGTACATCTGATTAAGGTGGCTGACTTTTAATATCATATCTAAGAGTGCCTGAAGATAATCTGATTCCATCTGTCTGAAAGTTGGAGTTTACCCAGAGGTTGCCCTTTCAACAGGATAATCCTGTCTTAAGCATGCTAAGAAATCCACCAGGGAGCATCTCAAAAAGAGGAAATGGAGGGTTATGGAATGGTCTAGTCATTGCTCAGATTTCAGTCTCACTCAAAATTTATTGGGAATTTGAAATTAGCATCATCTCAGAAAACTGTAATTTCTCTTAAAAGTTTTTCAGTTAGGTTTAAGAACCAGAACTACTACCTCACATCCATGGCCAATATCAAATCACAATTTAACCTGATGTGCATGTGTTTGACTGTGGGAGGACACCAGAGTAACCAGAGGAAACCCACACAGGCACAGGGAGAACAGACAAACTCCACACATAAAGAATCTAGATGGGATTCAAACCAACTTCTTGCTGGTTAACAACAGTGCTCCAGTCTAAAACCAAAAATTGAATGGCAGGGCATGTCCTACTGGGAACAAACCCCGGTCAGACCCAGGACACGCTGGAGACAATACATGACTTGGCTGGTTTGGCAATGCCTCAGTGTCCCCAGAAGAGCTGGAGGAGGGGGCTGACTGTGGGACTTTTCTACCACAAATTAATTCAGCTTAAAGACGCAGTAGCCAGGTGTCTGTTCTCTCACCGTGGAGGAAATGGGTACACAGGGAATGTGCTTTTAATGAGGCTCTCTGTCAGGGTGACACCTTCACTATTCACAGCGCTGCCGGCTTTTTCTGAGCGCAGCAGTGCTTCAGCAGAGCTGCTGCAGGGCCACAGAGACTACAGACAATCACAGGAGGTCAGCTGAGAAACTTGACTTTCAGGTGGAAAAGCAGACCAAAGCTGGAGCCCCGATCAGAGGTGGGCTCAGCTCCTTTTTAACGCTGGCCTCCTAAAGAAGTAAACTTTAATCCAGTAAGATCATGTTTTTAGGTAAGTGCAAACACTTCTCTGTATCATCTTCTTATGTTTACATGAAAAACATGATCATAAATATCATCATAAGGTTACACAGACTGGATTGTTATATACTGTGTAAAGAGTTACTATGGATTATTGTGAAATAGGGTAGTATGAGGCACGTAACCATATTCACAGAAAATGGTGTTTGGCATGCCAACATTATGGAGAAGCAAACAGGAGGACCAACATGGAAATTAAATTTGCTTCCACCTGAAAATAGAATTAATACCACTTCAATTCTACACTCTTTCTATAATATTTTCACAGCTTTACTGACATCTCCTTCCAGTGGTATACAGAATGCATGCCATGCAGATATTATGTGAGGACAGCGCAGTGGGACAGTGGTTAGTGCTGCTGCTTCTCAGCAAGAAGGTTCCCGGTTTGAGTCTGGGGTCTTTCTTTGTGGACTTTATATTTTTCCTGTGCCTGCATGGATTCTCTCTGGGTACTGAGGTTTCTGGCTGTAAGTGTGACTGCTTGTCTGTATTACCCTGCCTCTTGCTCTATGACAGCTCTGATAGGGTGCCAAAATAATCATTCACGTCTTGGACTTCTGCATATTGAGTCCTCACCAATCCATGAACCTTGACTCTCAGTTTCATATTGCAGGATGGATTCCCCCTTTTTGTGTGTTTGAATTTTAAACTTTGGAGTACCCATTGTGCTCTGTCCTTTGTTTCTCTCAACTGGGGTCATGTTGATCAAATTTTACCTTTACTATGTGATATCCTGTCTAAAGATAATCCTTCTCTATACTCTTTTTTACATCAGCCGGGTTCTGCTGGGCATCTCTTTCTGTTACAGGTGAGTTTTCTCTTATCAGCTGAGCTTGCTTACAGATGACTGGTGTGGTTCTTTCTCCAGTATTTAAGGCTTTTAATCTCACATTAGAACACAGCTCGAGATGGCTGTAAACTAACTGAACTGACGTGAGTCCTCATACAATTCCAATTTACAAATTCCTGACTAATGTTTGAAGAACAGTTCGGATTTTGGGCCTCTTATTCCCCACCCATTCATGTACTATTGATTCTTTAATGAGTAATTATTCAACACAAATAACATTTGTTCATAAATCAGAACGACAGTAAATGAAATGAATAAAAATCATCATCTGCGCTGAAATTGCTCCACAGCCCAAATAAATGCCATCAGTGCAACAACACAGTCCTGACATTCATTTTGTCTCTGCAGCAGAAACACAGGTTTCTTTCACCCAGCAATTTGAGTCACTTTCAGGGAGCCTGCCAGAGTGAAAAGACTAAAATAAAATTCACATAAAATAATGTGAACTATTGAAACATAAAAATACATTTGTAAAAGGATTGAAGTTCATTTATTTCCATCTTATCAGCTGCATCACAAGCGAGCCCTTCGATGTGTATGCTCGCGCAGCAGATGCTGAAGAGGCACCGGGACCCCACAGGACCGCAGGGCCATTGATCACGAAGCATTCCATGTTGATACACTCATGAGTACAAGCAACACCCCACGACACTTTGCCATGAAAACCTTTTTGATGTTTGTAGAGAGTATAAATAATGGAGTGGCGACTTGTGGTGTTCCACAGGATGCGTTCTGGGGGCTCTGCTGTAACAGAGAGTAATCTCAGCAGACATTACCACCTCTTGTCTCTGAAAGCTGTCAGAAGACCAGGGAGCTCTTTGGCTGGGACAAACAATAACAGCACAAAGCAGCTCAAAGAGTCCTGATGGGATTCTGGCTGTCAACCAAAACAGCAAATTTAATATCACTATCACTAACACAAAAGTCCAGCAGTGCTCACTGCATACAGACACATTTATCTGGAACCTGAACCCTAAAAAACAGAATGTCTCCTGGAGCACAAGCTGTGAGATTTACACAGGTATATAACTGAGGTTCCTTGGCACATTCACGCTCAAGCAGAAAACTGTCCAGTCGCCACAAGTCCACAATACCAGCCGACACCATTACGTTTTTTTCCTGCTGGAAGGGCTGACGTGACCTCAGTCCGCTGCCTCTCTGCCTGCCAACTCAGATCACGGTTGTCCTGGCCTGTGGAAGCTTCTTCTTCATCAGGTTCAGCGAAAGACTCACACACACCACCCAAGACTGTGTGGATTAGAAGGCAACTGCTAGCACACAGCTAAAACCGTCTGCTTTCACTGAGTCATGACGGCCGCTTTTCACAGTTCCCAAACATCAGCTAAAAACCCTTTAACTCGAGAGCTTTGGATAGTTTGGAAGAACTCATCTGCCCTCAAACATAAGCCCTGAAATCCAGTACTTTGTAGAGCATTCAGAGAGTAGCTTATAGATCCAGCTCATCCAGGACTCTAACAATCTGCTGTAACTTCTACTAAACCTCTTTAGGTGTCTGCTGTCATGAAAAATGTTTTGCCACATTATCTTTAAACCGTCAGATTTAGTAATTTAGTTACTCACCTGTTAATTGCTGAAATGTGGTGGCAGGTATACAACTTAACTCCAGTGTTCAAGGCCATCCCTGCAGAAAGAACACACCAAACACAGAAGTTCACTGAAAAAAAGTGCCCGAATGCATTTTAGGATCAAGAACTCATCCACACATCAGAGCCCATCGAGGGAGAGCAGCAGGTGGAGACACGCATGTTAAACTTGCAAGTGAAGAAAACTTCCAGCAGATTAACAAAGGTGAACAATTCCTACAATAAGCAGTATTATTATTATGACCAGCAGGAAAAGACACAAAGGCCAACACAACAAAGAACAGTGTGCATTGTCATGTTGGAAGTGAGTCTGAATCCTGAACTAGTTGAAAAGCAAAACGGGTAAGTTCTGAAAGTTAAGAACCAAGTTTTCTACTTTATTCTTTCCGTTTTTGAACCCTGGAAAGATTTCCAGCTCTCCAAGCTTTAAAGCAGACTGGCTTTGTTATAACACATTAAATATGCACATCCACACAGTGCAACACAAAAATCCACATGCACTCTTCCAGAACCGGATACTGATTAATAATAAGAGGTCTGCATATGACAGCTGATCCTGGCAAAGCTCCCTCGCACCTTAAAATACCTTTGTGTCTGTGACACAGCTTTACTTGCCCGGGACTCTATGTGGACCTTTGTGTGGGAAATGAATGAAGATGAGTGTGAGCTGTGGTGGCTGCCTGCTGACAGGGCTGTCCTCTGTCACTCAGGTGGGCTGACACTGCTGCCACAGCGACATCTCTACTCTGCCTGTTAACCTCTATAGCTGCATGAAAGGAATTGACGCTGTGGCTCAGATGACTTTATCAGGGCACGATGAGAATAGATTAGGTTTGCCCAAAATCAGAACTTTGTCATGTCAGTAGAGTCAGATTTGCGACAACAGATATTCAAATATTAATTCTCCTTCGTGTTCGGGGGAACACAGTACTGTGCACATACATTCCATTCAGCATTCAAACGCTCAGGATCCTTTTTTGTTTTAATCTAACCTGGCTCGTTACATAGAACAACTTTGCAGACCATATTCTATCTGTTGTAGCTGTTTATTGTCACCAGGGGGAAGTGTCACAAACCACTGGCATGTGGGCTCCTCCTCCTTGAGTCTGTGCTGTTTCTGATCCTTTAGCTTAGTTCCTTTCTTGGAGATACCCAGAGTAGTGCCAGGCCAAGCCTTTGTTCATCATGAAGTGAAATTGAGTTAAAAACCATGAGTGTCACTGCAGCTACTGCCTGTGCTTTCCATGCTGCTTTTGCATGCAATCATGCCTGTGTAGGCTGCTTACCTAAAACCCTTTACTCTGGGTAGCTAAATAGCTATGCAGATGGACACAAATGTGGTACCACGAATTCAGCTTTAACCAGCAGTTGCGCTTCTATTGACTGGACCAGCTCTGCAGTGATGACGGGGAGACACCATCACACATACCGCTGCATGACATTTGAATAGCTGTTACACTGAGGCTGATGGACACA
>VUQH01018896.1:2231-20261 GCA_015106775.1 Etroplus canarensis | reverse complement strand
TTCCACTTTACGCACACACACACACACACACACACACACACACACACACACACACACACACACACACACTCTATACAGCTTTAGTTAGGAAACGGTTTCATCTTCAGCCTATTATTTACAGTCTGCTGGTGACAGCTTGCTACACTTTGTACAGATGTGTGTGTGTGTGTGTGTGTGTGTGTGTGTGTCTGTGTGGGTCTGATGTGGCACTCAGCAGTTTCATGCTTACTACTGATGAGGCTTTCTGTCTGTTTCTACACTAGAAACTGGGGAAAGTGCGCTTGGTTAAACTTTCTCTTACACACATGCAGAGCTCTGCTTCTAAAACCTGTTGAACCTTGTCAGTGTTAAAATCAGATTAGCAGATTTTATACTGTACAGAATAGAAAATTGATTTTTTGTTTGCAAAATATTTGGCATATATACACACACACATATCAGCTGTTATTATGATCTGCAGAAGTGAATGAAGCGCTGAGTAATAAGCAGACAATGCAGAATGGAAAACTCTAGTTGAGACACCTGATGACGTGTTAGAAAAGGCCATCCTTAAGTTTGGAGCTTTGCACTTGACTTGCCTGTTGAATTTAATTTTGAAAGCCAAGTTTCCTATGTCCATCAGTATGCACGGAATTGTAAGCATCAAAGTAAATGGATAAAAGTGAGGTACTGGCAAGTTTGGAAGAAGAGCCGATGTTTCGATGGTGAATTTTGGCAGCTATATTTAACTTCTAACATTAACAGCAAATTCCCAATTGTTCAAATTACTTTATTTTTGTATCTGTAGACAAAAAGGCTGTTAGATAGTTGATAAAATTCTATCTCCAGCTCTATATTTTGCAATGCCAGACATCCCTCTTTATGAAGTGTGTCAGCCTAAACATGTTGACCGTTTAACAGATCCAAAAGCATTTCATAAAGTACTACTTTTGGATGTCATATTATGTTAATTATAGGATTAACAAGGAAACGTGAATGTGTGAGCTTGTTGAATCTGTTGGTGATTAAGATTTTTTTTCTTAGCAGAGCATATTAAAGTTTGAGATCGTTGCCAAAAAAGGTGATATTGAAATGAGTGAGTTTGTCCTTCTAAAAATAGGCAGCAGATCAAAACTATATATAGTCTGCTTCAGCGGTTGCCAATGTGGTTTGTTTTTTATTAGTGAATTTGTTTACTTCAATAGTTTTAAGTATTGACCAAGTGAACAATTGAAATACTGTCTCTTTAAGGGTCATGGGGTCTGTTCTGCCAGGATATAGACTATAATGTAAATGGTAGAATTATCAATCTGTTTAATTAAGATTTTAAAACATCTCTTTCCTCTTGATTCCTATCATTGAATAAATGTTACAGACCTCTTTGGCTGCCATATTCCTACACCGTGTCTATTAGCTCTGTGCCAGAGACACATAATGACTGCACTATATTTCTCTCTTCTGACTGTAGAAGCCTATTACAAACTCTCATCCTGGCCTTGGTGCAACATTATTGCCAGTCACTTGCAAATTTACATTTATCCTTATATTCAGTATGTTTTTTTTTTTAAATAGAAGTGTACTAAAGAAAATGTGACGATTACCATACATCCTCTCTATTTGTCTCATTTGATCTCCCTCTTCCCTAGTAATCATTGGTTCTATTGATGAGCAGAGTGAGTCTCAGTACATCAACAAGATCTGCAGTAAGAACTCTTCTATTGATTGTACAGCCCGGATGAGAGGGTTGCTGAATAAAAGTGAGAAAGAAAGGAAGCAGGAGACAGAGAAAGACAGAAAGAAAGTCAGAAGGATGGTCTTAGGCCAGCAAAGCTCATATCTCGACTTAAATTGGAGAGAGTAACGAATAAGTGATAACGTCCTTCCTCCTCAATCTCAGTCCTAGTCCTCCCTGCAATTTTTACTTTGAGAGCAGATAGCCAGGCCTGGCCAGTACATCAAAGGCCATCTAGGCTTTTGCCTTTTCACTGTCCTTTTATTGAAGTATTGGGAAAGAAGTGATGAGAGTAAAAGACAAGATTGGAAGAAAAGATTAGAAGGAGGGGAAGAGAAGAAGAGGAGATGAAGCTACAGAGGGATTTGTTTAGCACCCACACTGTAAATCTATCCAAGAGCAGTTTTTGCTACTTTGTTTTTCTACAGTATTGAATGAATGTCTTTTAAAGACATACAAGCAAATAATGTGCTGTGCTGCCATTTTGAGGTTTTAACCATTTATTAGTTTTGCCACTCTCTGCAGTCTTTATCGATTTAGAAGTGACAACCAGACAATGACACTATTTAGATAAAAATGTCTGGTGATGTTGATAATGACTTATGCGTTTAAAAAAGTTAAAAAAAAAAAAAGTTTTTTTTTTCATTTCATTTCATTTCATTTTCAAACGTACTAATTTAATATTCAGTGTTTTGTCAAAATTAAAATGTCTGCTTATGCAGTTCCAAATGAATGTTTTTCTGTCAGTTTTTCAGATACTTACATAACATGTTAAATTCTTTTAAATAAATACAGAGATTAAACAGTGCAGAATAGTAATTTGACTATACATATCTATATCTATCTATCTATCTATCTATCTATCTATCTATCTATCTATCTATCTATCTATATACACACCCTAAATTCAGGTGTGAACCTTGCAGCCAAGCTTGCCATTAATTGTAGAGGTGAGGGGAGAAAGAGAGTAAAGCTGAAAAGAGATAAGATGGGACAAAGGGGGAAGAAAGGAAGGGAGTGTTGAAGAAAGGTGAATGTGAGAAGAAGAGAGGAAAAAAGAAATGGTGAGACAAGGATGAAAAAGGACACAGAAAGGAGGTGGAGAGTGAGTTGAGTATGAGCTAAAAGAAAACAACTGCAGAAGTAGAATTAATTTAGAAGGAGAATGGATACAGATGAGAGGAAGGTAGAACAGAGCAGAGAACAATGTAAAAGACTGAGAGCAGAGAAGAAAGAACACGTTTTTGCTTTGCCTGACCCTGATCTTTTTTTCATGTCTTTCATGTGTCTTTTCACCAGCCATAATATTTCCACATTATATAATATATATACAAAATTTAATAAATCACTGCTTGTGGCTTATGACTGCTGATTATTTTGAAAGTAGTGGAAAAATACTTTATGCTTTTCACAGTCATCATAAACATCTATTGTCTTAAGTATGTGTGGTTGTGTGTGCATTGGCCTGTGCACTCACACACATAGACGTGTTGTAGGGACATAAAATCTGTAAATAATTAAATTTTAAGGTGAAAATGTTCATTATCTGGTCTGTTTGAGACTCAGAGGAATGAATGTAAGTGAAAGTAATGTCCACTGAAGGGATCAAAAACAAATGTGTATATATGTGTGTACATGTTTGTGTCTGTGTGTTTGCGCTTGCATTCTGTTGCCTTGCAGTAACAGTTATCACTGCCAGAACCGTTTTTCACCTTTTGCTTAATATTGATCACCATCAGTTTGGCATACACGACACTCCAGTAGATAATGAGTATACACCACTAAACTAACATCTTCCTTCCAAGAGTTCTCTTGTTAATGACTGTTTGGAAAGAGAATGGGTATACTTATTTTCAGTTACTGACCCTTTGTAAAGAGTATTCTGAAAAAAAAAAAAAATCTTTTGAAGTTGAAATGTAGTTGCTCTGTTTACAAATTACCTTGAGTTCACTACAACGTCGAGTGGTTACTTTTAATATGTTAGCAAAGTGCTTAGTCACGGTGACTTACAGTGGGTAAAACATCAACCTCATCACCACTGTCACTACTGTAATGACACGAAAATTTCCTTGGTGAAATGGATAATATTTTAGTAACATTATAATTAAACAAATGACCCTTTTTCTGGCTATGCAAACTTTCAAGGTAGGATTCTGTATGAGCACACTATATGATGGGGAAATGGATAACATATTGTATTTAATACACCGGTCAAGCCAGCTTTCATGCCAGTTATAGCTATAGTCATAGTTATAACTATGACCTAAATAACCTAATTCTGTTCTCTCCTTTCTTCGTGATGTACCAGCAGCTCTCTATATTTATTACTCAGTTTCAGTTATCAATGTAGCCATATTTGAAACATATAAACTCTAAAGTTAATCAGACTGTAAGACTATAAAGTTAAATGACTAACTCTTTCTTCTGCTGCATTTCTGCTGAGCTGTGGTTTGCTATTCATTGAGCATGATAACAGTCTTGCAATGTGTGACTAATACACATTTCAAACACCGCTTAATACACCAGCTCATATAATGATGATTTATAAGAAAGAAAAGTGATTGGCTTTCCTTTTTTTCTGGTTAATTGTGTTGAGCAACCAGAATTGCGTTTTTTGTTGCCATAAAGGCTTATTTCATACGTACGAAGTGTTCAGCTAAACTGCCATATTTTTTTTATTGCTACTTGAATTTGTAATAAAACAACTGGAAAAAAAATCCCAGGTTGTTTTACTTGTTCACAAAGCATGACAGTACATTAACTTAAAGAGCAAAAAAACCCCTCAAAAAAACAAAAGAGCTTTCTCAGCTGCTGTAAACTCTGATATCAATGTGGAAACACGGTTTGTTTCATTTCTGCCTCATTGCATTGTATTTATTTTTCATGATGCCTGATGGGGTTCCCACAGATCTAAAAACTCTTGTTTGACGCTCAGTAAATACACAAATCTTTTCAATGTGACCGTGGGGATTCTTCGAAGTTAACAAAAGATTTAACTCCATTTATTTTATGTAATTACTTTTTCTTTATGGTTCACAAAGCCTGATAGCATGCAAGCTGGCTGATTGTTTGGTACATAAAACATACATCACAATGAGTGCAACATTGACGGTGGTGCTTTGAAACAGTACAACATTTTTATTATTCTAGTCCTTCTGTGTGAGTTTGAATTGCACTTTAATTACACATTTTATTAACAATTGTAAGCTATTCATTACAAAAATAAAAATGTCTGTCGCAAACAGCATGGCAATGACTTAGTCAGAGTGGTAGAAATACAAACAACTTTGTCTTCTTCAGCATTCTTGCTGATCACCTAATTGTTTACTATATGATTCTTTACTGCACATGCATCAGCAGCAGAGGAGCTGGTTATATTCAGTGTTTTCAAATACATTTCAGTTATTAATGCTCTTCTGTGTCATTCTTGCAGTCATGATATTGATGGTTAGAGACTGCATGATTTGCTGACAAATGCTTATAACGGAGTTGCAAGAAAAAACAACAGCACAGGTTGTGTTATGAGAAAGGTTTCACAGTAACTTTTATTGCTTGCACTCCTTTATATCTAAGGAGTAAAGATTCTGGATTTTATCATGTGGTAAAAGATTCTGGGTTGTTTTCATAGCACTAGCATTACAAACTGAATCTTTCTTCTCTACTACATGAACAATATTCTGTGAGATTCAATGTGGTTTCCACTTGCAAGGCCTCCAAAAATTGTATTGTTATTTTATCAAATAGTCTTCAGTGCAAAGCTGCAGAACACACAGTATGAAAACAGAGATAGAGATTGTCAGCTTTCCAAACAGTGGCTCAATGTATACTGTTGCATGTCTGCTCAACTGTAGTTGTATATCCTCTGAGAATGCATTTAACTCATTTATGCATTGTTATTTTTTGGAGACTGGACTTTACTAACTGAACCACATAACTAGTATTTACTGCTGATGGGTTTGACTCTATTTCCTTTAACATGGTTATATTTGTAATAATGAATGCAGCAATGGAAGCATTGTTTGAAAATATGATTGAAGGCATTCATTTTGGCAACCATTTTTGGTTTCATTGCCTCAAATGTTGGGTCTTTTGGATTACTTCCTGTCATCTATGTTTACAATTTATGGGATTTTTCATGGTCATATAAAATGACTAAAATCAAGGGCAAGATTAGGCTTAAATTAATGCAAAGCAGTTAACCTAAATTTTTATATGTGAAAGAACTGTCCTTTTAATTTTGTACTTTCATATGAGCAGTAATAGAGTAATGTCTACATGATGTAAAAACAAAAACAAATGAACAAACAAGCAAACAAGCAAGCAAGCAAATAAACAACTATAGCCTTTCAAAGAAAAATTTTTTTTTAAAGCTTGATATATATTTAATTTTGATTTTTACATAAGGTTACATTTGTGCATGATCTAACTCAGCATATTATTGTCAGATTTTACTCCTAAAGTATAAGATCAGCTGCAGCAATCATTTTTGGACTCAGCA
The DNA here is from genome assembly GCA_015106775.1 of Etroplus canarensis. Taxonomy (NCBI): domain Eukaryota; kingdom Metazoa; phylum Chordata; class Actinopteri; order Cichliformes; family Cichlidae; genus Etroplus; species Etroplus canarensis. Next base: position 14,052 of record VUQH01018896.1, on the reverse strand, counting down.
GAAGCAGACAGCTTTGATACAATGTGAGACTTCACTCCATAATGTTTTGTTTTTTCTTCAGGAAACCACTTCTTCTGTTCCATTGCAGTTTTATAGTTGATTTACACACACACACACACACACACACACACACACACACACACACACACACACACACAATTTATATGATAAAACGAAGACCTTATAATATTAGAGAGAAAATTCCAGCAATCCGCTGATCTCCAACATACACACTGTTTCTCAGGATAACACAGTCCAAGAGCGAATAGAATGATGACAGTCAGAGGATGAATGGACCAGCAGAGTAACACTGAGCTGACATACTGATAATTACATGCCAGTCTCACACATTCTCATTTCCGCCATCGACATACACAGACACGCAGAAACACACTGTGTAGGTTGGTTACATACAGCAGAAGAAATACATGTATGCGCACACAAATCACAGAAAACCATGATTGTTCATTCCCTGATGCACATACCATGGCATACACATATGAAGACTCATTACATACTAACAAAAAGACTATGTTCAGTCCATTTTGGCAGGAGCAAAATTTGAGAGTATGGTAGACACACACACAGACTTGATGTATTTTCCGCATTGCGTCTCGCTCAGAATTCCTAACTGTGTTCATTTAGAGGTCTCATCAAACTTTAAGCAGGCAGCATAAACAGCATCAAATGGAATAAAACACCACTGCCAGTTAAATTGGGACTACACACATACACACACACACACACACACACACACACACACACACACACACACACACACCCATGCACACTCAAAGACATACTGTGTGTACACTCCTCTGAGGGACAATATATTTATACACATGTTCATGGAGGCTTATACGTAAACTGCAAAGAGAGACTGTATGGACGTGCTGGTTCACTTTATTCTAATTACAAAAACATGTAAATACAGTAAAAACACAGGCACAGACACAGATTTGTACTGCACTGTAAGCGTTGAGAAGGAAACATGGACAGGGAAATACAAATTTTTGATTTTCATCATTGTCATCAGTCTCAAACTAGCAGTTTTGCTCTATCTTTGTCTGTGTGTGTGTTGTGGAGAGGCAAAACCTGATGCAGAAAAAAATAATTTGTATCATCACTCTATGCGTATTTGAATTATATTTCCATCACTATATACTGTGAATGTTATTTCATCACTATAATAGGGTTCTATAAATAAAGATCTTGTTGCATTTGTTACTTCTTTTTTATCTCCAAAGTCCACTTTTTTGTATTACTGCCAGTATCTTTCTAAAGCATCTATTACAGGGGGAAAACAGACTAAGTACCCACAAACTTGCACTGTGATTGGTGATTTCCTTTCAGACGCTCAGCCAATAGTGTGTCAGTGACCCATTAAGGGGCCATCTCATTAATCCCCACTATACTCATCCACCCAGAGCTGATTTGCGACTTTATTGGTACTTGGTTCTGTAGAGGCTCATTGGTCCCTTTTGAATCTAAAGGAAGAACATATGATTGGTTTCCCTAGAGATAATGGGAACATTCACTGAGAGTACTTGCACACTTGTTTCAAGGTGCCTAAGTGAAACATGACATACTAACTAAGAGGGGGTTGACGGTCATGCCACTATCAAAACAGTGTGTGACCTGAGTTTTATTTTTGAACTTTTCACCAGGGATATGGTGTCATTGTCTACGTTCTATAGCTTCTTTCCCACATGTCTTCCTCTGTCTTTGAAATGAAAATCACCACCCCTGTCTAGTTTGCACACAGCTAAATTATATTCTTTTTTGAAGGAAAACATACATTCGCATGGGTTATGTTTGTATGTAGGATAAAAGCTCTATCATGTTTCTAATTAATATAGCTTTGCCATTTCTGTTCTTGTTTTACTACTACTGGTCTTTCTCTGGAAACCAAAAATATATTATAGAAAACTGAGAAATTTTTAACATTGTAAACAATCTCGAAATCTTAAAAATGAACTATGATATATTCCTAAACCTAATCAAGTCTTTTTGATGCCTGAATATTATCAAACTAAGAGAAAGGCAAAATGCACCCAAGTCAGTCAAACCCAAGTGCAAAAGGTAACTTTGAGCTAATTTTTTTTACCAGCTCTAGCCTGCTTTTTGCAGACTTTGTCTTTTGAAATTTTAAATCATTTTGTTGCCTGGAAAAAAGTTTCCCTCAAAAACAGGACTGAGAGCACAGTTTAGCTATGTGGACTGTGAGGTCGTTTGAAGAATAACATTTATTTGAGAATTTAGTTTGATGGAAAAAAAAAACAAAACATTTTTAACAATTTTTTCAAACTCTGGTCTAAGCAGTGATGATATTTTTGACTCTAATCTAGTAGAAATGACTAAGTCTGTATTAATAATCCTGAAAGATATGCATTGTACTCCAGGTAAAAACATGTCAAGTCACAGTTGTTGGTTATGAGGGAAATGCAAAATGCTCTACACCTTGACCAAGCTTGAGCCAACAAAGAAAACTGAGATCAGAGTGCACAGTATAATAAATGCCCATGGAATGTTGAAACCCCTTATTACGCATGTTTTGCCACACTTTACATCAGTGATTCTCACACTGTAGGGCAAGCCCCACTGGTGGGGTGTAGAGTTACAGGTGGGTCACAAACAAGCAGGTGAAAATTATGATATGAAACCAAGGTGAATAGATATGATTTTTAAGGACAAACAAACACACTAGAGTGTCCTGATGCTATTGTTCTGATGATATGCAAATTTAAAATTTGACATGGAACCTTTTTTGTTTTGTTTGTGATTGATAAAATTGTGGGGTGTGTAGTGTGCATTTTTGTACCATGTGGGGCACGAACTTTTTTTGGGTTCTGAAGTGCCATAAAAAGTTTGAGAACCACTGCTGTACATAAACAGAATTTGTGACACATTAATCTATAAATTAAATCCATACCAGGCAGCTACTTTTATTAAATGATTGTGAGTAGTTCTTTAAAAGGATCAGCTGTGCTCTTTACTTTGTAACTGGAAGTCCTACAGTGTGGCAGGTATAAGTAGGGGTTATTAAAAAGTGCCCTACTATAGGCAAGAGAAGTTAGAAAAGGAAGGGGCAAAAGCCATGTTTTGTTCTGCTTAAGGAATTTAAAAGATGTCATTATGGAACCATGCTAAGGAACATTAGGAAGTATATTGAAAAGATTTTGAACCACATTATAGGCCACTTCTTCTGCTTCTTCTTCTTGCCCCTCCTATACCCCCCCAAAAAAGAATCTAAGTAGGCTTCTTCTTCTTCTTCTTCTTCTTCTTCTTTCAGCTACTCCTGTTAGGGGTCGCCACACCAGATCATCTTTCATCTCACCCTATCCTTTGCATCCTTATCCCTCACACCAACCTTCTTCACGTCCTCTTTCACTGCATCCATGAACCTCCACTGTGGGCTTCCTCTTTTCCTTCTGCCTGGTACCTCCATCTTCAGCATCCTTTCCCCAAAGTATCCACTGTCCCTTCTGTGCACCTGTCCAATGGGCCATATAATGTTGTTAATAAGATTCCAATTTTTTTGTAAAAGAAAACAAAAAGAAAAGAAAAAGGTTAGGATGAAGCTTTTTCTATAGCCCACCTGCTTAAACTCTTTTTCAACTAAGTCACTCAAAGTTCAGAATGCCATTAATGCCTATACTATTCAAGTTTATAATACAATGCCTATAAAAAGTAGTATCCCCATTGATATTTCACCCTTTTATTGCTTTAATAAATGAAATCATGGTCAATATAATTTGTCTCTTTTGACAAGAATTTGCTAAAAAAAAAAAGCAAACATTTCTTTCATGACAAAGTGAAAACAGAGTTTTAAAAACTAATGTCAATTCATTATGAATATATAAGGTAACATAAATGTTTGCATAAATATTCACCCCCTTTAGGTCAGTATTTAGTATATGCACCTTTGGCTGCAATCACAGCACTGAGTCTGTGTGGATGTGTCTCAATCAGGCTGGCACATCTGGGTACTGCAATTTTTGTCAACTTTTCCTTGCAAACAGCTCAAGCTCTGTCAATTTACTTGGGGATCAGGTGCGAACAGCTCTTTTCAAGTCCAGCAACACGTTTTTGACTGGACTGAGATCTGGGTTTTGACTTGGCCAGTCTAGAACATTCACCTTGTTGTCTTTGAACCATTTCTGTGTAGCTTTTGCTATATGCTTGGGGTCATTGTCTTGCTGGAAAATAAATCTTCTCCCAAGTCGTAGTTGTCATGGTTCCCCTTTTAGCCTCTTCTTTTGGAGCTCATCACCCCTCTCTTTCCCTGGTTCCCTGCCTTTCCTCTTCCTTAGTGGTCTCCATCTCTGTCTGCGTCAGGTCTCATCTTATTTTGGTAGTCTGTTTGGTCCCCGCTGCTCTTCCTGTCCTGATTGTGTCCAGTTGTTTCCCTTCCACCTGTCGCCCATTCATTGGTCTGTCCCTGTCTATTTAAGTCCTGTCTTCCCGTCTCATCCTTCATCGTGTCATTCTTTCATTTCCTTTCATTTCCTTCCCTGGATGTGTCTTCGTCTCCCTTTGGTTCTCTCCCTGGCTTCCTCCCGGGTTGGTTGTTTGGATCTCTGCCTGGGGGTTCCCGCACCTCCAGGAAAACCTTTGAACTGTATATTTTGTTTGTTGGCTAATAAAGCCCTTTTAAGTTTATCCTCCTGTCCTCGCGGGTCTGCATATTGGGTCCACACCACACTGTGGCACACCATGACAGTAGTCTTAGTTGTAGTTGCAGACTGAGTCAGATTATCCTCCAGGATTTGGTGGCATTTTTCTGCATTCATGTTCCCCTCTACCTTTACAAGACTTCCAGGACCTGCTGCTGAGAAACATCCCCAGAGCATAATCCTGCCACCACCATGCTGGAGATGGTGTCTTTGTGGTACTGTGCAGTGTTTGATGTCTGCCAAACAGCATCTATTCAGGTGGCCAAAAAGCTCAGCTTTTTGTCTCCTCAGACCAAACAAACCTTCTTCCAACTGACTTTGGAGTCTCCCCCATGCCTTTGGGCAAATTCCAAGTGAGATTTCATATGAGCTTTTTCAACAGTGGCTTTCTCTTTGCCACTCTCCCGTAGGGCCTCCCTCACCAGTCTTCTTGCCCAGTTACTCAGTTTGTGAGGATGGCCAGCTCTAGGCAGATTTAGACAAGTGCCATACTCCTTCCATTTCCTAATGATGGATTTTACTGAACTCCGTGGGCTGTCCAGTGAAATCTTTTTGTATTCATCTCCTGACTTGTACTTTTTAATGATCTTTTCTCTAAGTTGCTAAGAGTGTTCTTTTGTCCTCTTTTTGCAATTGTAGCAGGAATATTGATGAACCAGAGACTAGACCACCCAGACACAGGTATTTTTATACTACAGTCACTTGACACACATCAGTGGCACTCAGGTGATCTCCATTTCACTAATTATTACACCGCTAGAATCAACTAGCTGGACCTCTGTTGAATTAGGCCAGTTCCTCTAAAGGGGGTTGAATATTTATGCAAACATTTATTTTACCTTATGACCTGACCTGCCAATTCTGATATTCTATGGAAAATGCTAATCAAGCGCCATGGTACCGGGCAGTGAGCACAGGACCCACTAGAAGACATCAGGCCAATGTTCCCTCTAAGCTTGCAATCGCGCACTGTTCTGGCGTCCTCCGCGCACAGCAAATATATGTAGTGCGCATGCACACAGCAAGTCTATGCAGTACACATGCATGCAGCAAATCTATGCAGCGAGCATGCAAGCACGCAGCTTAGAGGGAATGTTGCATCAGGCCCTCAGGTCACCCTCATGAAATTTTTTTCTGATAATTTGGTGAGAGACATTCATACCAGTGGTCTGATGGAGGTTATTTTTTAGTGCTCTGGCAGTGCTCATCACCTTTGGGGGTTGTCTCATTGTTGTGCCTCCAGTGCATCTGTTGTTAATTTCAATAACACCAAAGCAGCAGAAAACGATGAACAATTTTGTCTCCTGACCAGATCAATATCGTAAAAGTTTAATTGACTTGATTCTACACTCTGATTAAATTGTGTTCCTTTAATTTTTTGAGCATTATGTTATAATATACCACTATTAAGGATTGTTAAGAAAACCATGCAGCTGTATCGACGTTTGCAACATTTAACTGAATATGCTTACAAGAGTTGTCCTGTACTTCTTTTTAAAAAAAATTAATATTTATTTATATTTCAAATTTTTATTTTAATTTAAGTTTTAGTAGGTGGCTGCTTTAAACACTAATTTTCTGGGCTGAAATACATGCAAATTCTGTGTTTTGTTTGATACCTTCTCACAGTATGAAGTCAGAGCTTGTTGTCAGACCAGCTGGCTCACTGGCTTGGCTTACCTGTCTGATGTAACTCATTGCAACACCTGACTTCACCATGTAACCATATGGCACTCACATGTATGTGTGTAAGTGATGAAATGTTTTCTTTGCCAAAGTCACACGTGCACAGGTGACAAAATATGGCTCATCGTGTAGTTACATTAGTAAATAGCTTCTTGGTTAGCTTTCTTTGCCTCTTTGTAAGTATTTGTAATCATCGTGACTGGCCATGTCTGCTTCAAAGAAACGCTTGTAGCAAAGCCTAGAGAAAAAATTCAGGGGAGAGTGTATATGTGTTTGCATGGCAATAAATGTGTTTAAGCAGACATGAATCCATTTCTGCAGTGTATCATTTTGGCGCATGTAGCAATAAAGAGGTAGTCTTGCCCTTAGAGAGAAGGTAAGCCTCTGTTTTTTGTCAAGCTGCAAATTTGTTGAGATTTCAGGGTTAGTGCTTTGTGACTAAGCTTGGCCCTGAGGAAAAAGAAAGAGGGCCAGTACACCAATGCAGATTTTATCTTCTATCTCAAGAAGCTTGAAAAGGGAAACTATTCTGAAACAAAGTACACCACTGTTGTTGTCAAGAACACAAGTTCTAGGGCAGATGACTCAAAGTACAACTGTTTTGATGAATGAGTCTCTTCACTTCCCTGTTAAACTTTGCATAGTCTTCAGTTTATCCTTGCTCGAAACAGTTTTTTTTGCATGACTTTGTTGAATACAGCTGTATTATGTATAATGTAACATTGCACAATCTGAATGCTTTTCCTCCCCAGAAATGTTTAATTTTACACATGAAAGAGTTCAACTTTAGCTCGAAAAATCTGGTGTATATCGTAGAAACCAATGAACACATGCATGTGCATTATTTACCAGCCCATTAGGTAGAAACCTCAGATGTCTCAGTACATCACAGATGCAGAAAGTGATGGATGAATTTGCTGCTCTCTTCAAATGCTTAAAGTAACGCTTTTGTTTTTGTTTTTTAAATATCCCAAAATAGAAGTTAATGTATTCAATAACTGTATTGTGTGGAAGTTATTTTTATGCTGCTTTTGCAAGGATATTGCATTTTTTTTTGTTTATGGCCATTTCCATTTATTCTTCACTTACATCTCAAATGTCACATTTGTAAATGTGCAAATACTCCCATCTTATGTGTGTTTGTATATGAGAAACCTGCAAGTGTCTGTGTGCCTCTTTGTGCTCCCTTTTACCCTGTATCAAATGTCACATCTGCCTGTTTAAATGGCACTGACTTCACTTAACACAGAGACTTTTAGGTTCCACTTCAAATTTAATACAATTGTCACTGTAGTGGGAGGAAAAACTCACAAACACTCAAATGGATTGACATGTGCGCACAGAAGCCACTGATAGCCATTTTTCCTGTTCTTGCCTTGTCTTATTTTGACACATATGGACACACAGAGAACATGGCTGAACATGTTTGTCTGTATTAAAGCTTAGGCCCACTTGGTCTGCGTTTCTGTGTGTGTGTTTCTCTCAGCAGCTGCTCACATCTCCATCAAAATCAATACAGAGAACTGGTCTAGTCAATCCCTGGGGAAAGTTGAAAGATGGGAGCATGTCTATAGGTAAGCACATATATGTATGTGTGCCTGGGTCAGGAGACACGGTATTGAGTCCAAGCGGCAGGAATGGAGGGAGTAAGCTTACTGAATGCCATAATGGATTCCCGTTCACACACCTCCCTTACTCTTGCTGTCCTTTTTTCTCTCCCTACCCAACTCCTGAGATGACCTCACCTCCTCAGACTCCTGTCTTAAAACCTTAAGCTGTCTAATCTACTCTTCTCACAGTCATCTCTTTTTCTTCTCCCATGCCTCCCATTCTGGTCCTCCCTGTCTCTGTCTTCTTGTCCTTCTCCTTGTTTGACCTATATGTCCAATGTAAAGTACAAGAAATGCCTTTATCCTGTGTAAAGAGAGGTATGTCCTCCTCAGAGGCACCTTTCGTGTCTGGATTAAGACATTCAAGTACATCACAAGTGGTTAATTTATCAAGATGTACTATAGATGTTCCCAGGACAAAGAGCAAAGTATTCCATTAAAGGCCACTTTTAAGAAAATAACAGCCCTCCAGTTCATCATTCCATATAGGCCTCTTTAGACAAGGAGTGTCTCTAATACCTCTGACAGTAATCAGATAATACTTACATGATTCCTGTGGGAAAATTGTTATAGCAGTAATAGGAGGAAGATAGTTTTTAAAGGACATCTTACATGAAAAGTGTTTACATATTTGCAATACGCACATAGACTTGGAGCCAATACTTTTAAATACATATGTATATATATTTTTTTACACTTTTAGTGGTTGAAAGAAAAATGTCTCATTCCTTTTTTATATTTTTTTGCTGGACTTAAAAAACAACATTCTTGAGGTATTGGCAGGGCTCAGTTGGACATTTCTGATGCCACATATCACACTTACTGAAATAAGTTTATCATCATTTTAGTTAAAATCTGTTTTTTTATTGCTTTCTGATTATGTTACTAGTGATATTACTAATGATAATCAGATATCACAAAAATAATTTTAATTTCAATAATAAAGGTTACCTTTGTTGCTCATTTATTGATTATCTTTATTCATTGTTACACAAACATTAAACAAACTGTCTTTATAATTTGTCTGTAATTATTTAATGTCTCAAAAACTATCAATAGATATACAAATGGTCTTGTTTAAAGATACACTTTGCACTTCAATGTATTTGTGATTTTGACTCTTAAACATGTTTCAAAGTAATTATGAATCTAAATGAGATAGAGACTTCATACTATACCATGCAAATAATGTTTTCAGGGAAAATGAGAAGCACACTTTTGGAGAACTGTTCAGTGTTTGCTGAGGGTTGTGTTCCCTAACACCAACTAATTTAACACTAATTAAATGCACTACACGAGGAAGAGCATCTGTGTCAACTGTGGGGAATTTAGGTCTGGCATCATTTGAGCTTGGAAGCTTCCACTCGACATACAGTAGTGCAATGGGTAGAGTGTCAGTCTTAAAGGAATTCTTAATGAACATTTCCTTAGTGACTTAGTAGAATTTGAGGGTGATGCTCCAGGTTTTCCTTCCATAAAATGTACATATTGGTTTCTTAAGCTGAAAATGAAAATCAATGCATCAAGGCTTACTGGAAGAGAACTTGAGATATGGCTTCCCAGAATCAAATTCAGATGTCTTAATGTGGCGCCTGACGTTTGTGTGGTTGTAAAAGGTGGATGGGCTATTTGTGGGCAGCCAATGTATAGTTTAAGTTTGCAGTGAGAGTCTGACATTATTGTTCTTGATCTCTTCCAGTGTATACTGTCTCAGCATTTCTGTTTCCTGCTCAAACACACCTAAAGAACATTATCTGCTAGTTTAAAAGATGTGTGCACCAACCACAATATCTTCACATGCTGGTCTTAAGGATTCACTTTATGTTCTGGTACTTAACTACAGGTGGGCAGCGGTGGTTAAAGTAGATGGTGACATCACTGCTTATGTCATCATCAAAAAACTCCATGGCACTGGCCAAACATGCACTTCTGGGATGTGTGATCAAGGCCATTGCCACAGCAGTCCTGATCTGTACTGCCATGTTGCCCAGGTGACCCAGCTCCTGATGTCTCTCACTGGTGGAGTCCATAGTAACCCACCATCATAACTGACAGCAAACATAACCTGCACTAATCACTGACAAATTTGGATGCTGTGGGGAAGAGGGACTGTCAGCAGGGTGAGCTGAAATGTTAGATTAGTCTTTATATGCAGATAGTTAGTTAGTTAGAATAGGCTATCTCACTCAGGTTAATTTTTTTTTTTTTGTTAGAAGTAATCATGCCAAATCTGGCATATGTGTAAAGTGGCAAATTCGAACTAGTCAGAAGAATCCATTGATTTCCATGTCGTCCCGAAACAACATGGATTTCAATGATCTGAAGATAAGAAACATATTAACCCAAGCATTTGTATGGCTGTAGTGAGTATGTTCTGAATATAATGTGACATTTAAATTGTAATAATAAAAATAGCCATCATCATCAACCCTTTTAAGTGAGTTCAGTCTGGTTTCATTTTTCAGAACTGAGTTCAGCTCAGTGGCATTTTTCAAAGCTTTCAGCTCCGTAACAGCTTTGGTAATGGGCATTCCTTTATTAGATTTCAGCCACTTCACATACACTGCAAAGCTTTTTGAATGCTCAGGTTCAAAAAGATTTCCTGTCTAGGAGCATTTTTAATACTCTGTGTTTGGACTGGCAAATTTCTGTTGTTTGAAATGCTCAGTTTTTCTTTTTTTCTTTGCTTATCTGAAGCTAAGGTTAACTTGGACTGCTGTCTATAGGTTCTGCAGTGTAATAGACCAGAAATACATTTTTGCTTGCTTTGTTTCAGATGGAAACAAGGAAAGAGTTTGTTGAAATTGTTTTGTGTCTTAATGACTTAAATTCTACATATCGACATCACAAATGTAAGGAAGGACTACATTTTTGTCATCAAATAACTGCATTCTGTGCTCATTAACTTTTTCAGGAACATAGTCATGAATTTTGTTGTATGTTTCACAGCCCTTTGATTGTGTGAACAACTGTATACACATACCATTTAAATATTTTTTTTCTAAAAGCTCTAGAATGAAATGCAGATCCTCAGATGATGCCAAAATTTAACACAATGTATACTGCATGTAGTAAAATGTTGCACCTGTAATTTATAGTTATCTGGTTCACAAATATGGATCATCAAGTTTTTCAGTTTTTTAAGGGTTATCTCCCTACAGATAGCTTTCAAAGTAATGAATATATTTCTTCGTTAAACCTCAGGAAATGTAATCATCAACTTATTTTCTAACAGACACCTCAACAAAATGGTCAAAAGTCAAGATTGGCTGCAGAGTAATACCCAGTACCCAGAATTGCTCTGATGTTTTGCTCAAGGAAAAGCTACCACAGTGAATGCTTGCCAAAGCATAAGCTTAAATTTGGAACCTCTCAAACCTCTATTATACATGCACATCCAACTTGATAATGTGTTAATACTAAAATTTACTCACCAATATAATGGGGACATGCTTTTTGTCCTGAAATCCCTTCTTGTAAAAAAACTGTTTCGAGCAAGGATAAACTGAAGACTATGCATACAGATTTACTGTATAGCCACGTAGCATGAAGAATACAAAGTTGCTATCACTATTACTGAAGTCCTTTTCAGTATGTGGTGGAGGTGTATGGAAGAGCAGAGCTGTAGGGTGTGGCAGGAACCCATGTCAGAAGGTCCAAAGTAGCATTCAGTTTAAGCCTTTCACACAAATAGCACAGCCTGCACGTTTAGAGCAGTTGTACCAGCAATGATACGGTTAAAACATCAGCAAGACAGCGAGAACCAAACACACACACCTACACACACACACACACACACACACACATTTTCATGCTATAAGGCAGCTTGAGGCCTTTCTGTGGTTTTGA
>VUQH01018893.1:2245-13716 GCA_015106775.1 Etroplus canarensis | reverse complement strand
GGGGGGGCATAAGAGGGTTAATAAAAGTGACAAGTGAGTGTTTCATTCTATTTAAACCACCCTCCCAGACAGGTAACTCACTTAGAGAATTTGCTGAATGAGGGAGTCAGGCTATTGGGAAAGATCGTCACTCCAGTGTCTGTCTCAATATCAGCCAGAGGCGACACAGGACCCCGGGGTCCAGCCTTCCCATATAAAAGCCCACCTGAGAGCCAGAACAATAAAGGCCACTCAGCCAGATGCAATATACCACAAAGAGAATTTCCTGAAAAACCTGATTTAAGCCAGAAAGAAATTGAAAGTTATTTGCAAATAGTGATTTCCTAAAGTCATATACCCCAGGTTGACTTAGGAGAGTCATTCATATAAGATTGACTGTTATCTACAAACTAAATGGATTTGGTTTCACCTGACTCAAAAGAAAAAGTTATTGGAAAACACTTACCTGGGTCTCTTGTCTCCCTGTGCACTGTTGAGGGTGAGTGCAGCGCAGCATACACCCTCAGAGGATTTTCCATTTCCATTACATATACTGTTTTAAATGGGGGCAAATCTCAGACTCCCTTAAAGTTTATTCTACTTCCCATAAGCCAAAAATGTGATTACCTAAAAGGACTGTAATTGTACCTTAGTCGTATGTTCAGCAAAAGTGAATTTCCACCTCCAAAAGTTCATTTGATCTTATAATATTGACTGTGTGCCTCTGTTTATTGTGTCAAATGAATGCAGCCAATTTTGTCAAATACAATCATAAAGTAATTAATCTGACTCCCTGAATACAATACATTTCTTCTATGCAGCTGACATTAATACTTACAAGGCATTTATTTTATATTGTTTGCTATAGTTTAAATATGCAGTATGAAATAAAAGTGAAGCACAGTTATGATAAAGTTTGTTATTTAAAGTTTTTAGTTTTAGATCAATATTTCCTTTTAAACTTCATTTGTTAGAGGGCAGAAAAAGGTGATCTGAGCATGTAGAAAGTCAAATGTGGTTATATAAAAAGAGGAGTACTTGAGTTACAGAATATACGGGCTGCACAATCTATAAAATGTACTAAAATGGTAAAAAAATAAAAAATAAAAAAAATTGTGAGTCCAGAGTGACTCAAAAAAATCTTCACACTGAAAAAGCCGGAGCCAGCAAATTGTTGACATTCCATGATGTAAGCAATATATCAGTTAGCAAAACTGCTGGTGATTAATTTCTGCCACTAATTTCATTACACAAGTGGGTTGTGTTCCTACAGATGCCACTGAGACAGTGGTTTCTTGAATAAAGAATGAAAAATGCTAGCGTGGGTTTAAGGCAAAGCTGATCAGTTGATACTGGATTTTTATTTATTTCCCAGCAATGTATTTCACATGGCAGCTGAACACATTGCTTGACTCTGCACCATTGTCTTCTCAGCTGTAAGAGTATTTTGAACAATGGAGACTGTGCGAATCCATTTCCAAATGACATCTTGCATATTTTTCAGCATTATATTCTGTATGAAAAAAGGTTTTCATATTGGCCCATATCGGAGAAGATATTGATATTTCTGTGATAGATTAAGCTCTACACAACACAAAAAATATAATATTGTGCAGCCTCTACCGTGAGCACATAAGAATATATTTGACTCCCCATATCATGTAAACATATACAATTTTGGTTAAATCAAAGGTATTATTAACCTGAAACTCTACCATAGGAAGTCCTCTGTTTCAAAGTAATTTGAACTTCTGGCTGATGTGCTGATGAGGCTTCAGAGAGCCCCCTGGGGTATGTTAAATAGTTTCTGCGTATCACTATTACAGAGGTTAACAATTATTTTTTCCCTTGAAATGAAGGGCACTGACCCTAATATGAGGCCACTTAACATCCATATTAAGATGATAATTGGCCAATGATGATGGCCTTGCCCCTCCAGCATCAATGCCGTCAGTTAATTGTAATAGATTACCTGTGTATTAGTTACATTTATCATTTCTGAAATAAAGCACATGGAGATGTGTGTGCATGTACACTTGTACCCCTATTTGAGTGATTACCAGTGGGGGCGGGGTGGCTGAGACTTGAGATAATAATACTTCAAATCATTTCCTCCTCTCCATCCTGATATTTTCTTTTTACGCTCAACGCCCCACTTCCTCACGTGCGCGGTTCACTGATGACTGTCGTAATTGCGTGTTCACGGGCTCAATTTCCCCCGAGGGGTTCCCCAAATTAAAAGAAGTCATCCCACTCTTCCCTCATCTCCCTTTTCTCTAGCACCCCTTTTCTGCACACACACACACGCACACGTGTGCGTTATCTCTCCCCCTTCTTTCTCTCTTACAATCCTGCTCCAGGGATGCCATGCTTATTTGAATGGAACTTTCTTGTCTTTTTTCTTCTTCCTTTTCAAGCCGCGTGTCACTAATGAATAAATAAAACACACACAAGCAGTGGATTGACTTTCATGCATGGGTGCACTGGCTTTGATGAGACCCCCCTCCTTTCCAATCCTTAGACAAGCTGCTGAGGACAGTCACTCTCTGCTCTCTGAGGCTGCTGTTAAACATTTGTTCTCTGTGCAGATGGTACACATTTTGAAGTTTACAAATCCTCCCCACCTAAGGTCAAATAACTGTAAAGACAAAGAAATCCAGATTTAAATTGTTTTTTTTGTTTTTTTTTTTAAAGGGATGGTTAAGAATGAGTCATTTATATAACAAATGATCACTGAACAGCAGTTCAGACTAATAAACTTGTCAGGTTGAGAATTTTTTTTTTTTTTTAGAAATCCTATGTCGCTCAGGCAGTGATGATTGCAAAGGCTATACAAGCTGCAGCAGCAGATGTGGTAGTCTGCTTTAAAATAAACTGAGAGTACTGACAGCGATAGCTACCAGTGAAGAACATTTACAGAAACCAAAACCAAATTCAAGGCCAATATCATTGTTGAACTACAGTTTGACTGTGAAGTGATTGCAAGGAGGTTGCCAGGACCAAGATAAATTGACAGCAGTATATAACAGATTTTGCTTTACATTGAAATAGTGATTGAAGATGAGCTTTTGTGCCATGTATGCACGAATTTAAATATTACTTTGCAAAGGATCTGCTTGACTATTATTAGTTTTTGATGTGGGGATGTTTCATATTTCCTGTCTTTATGACCGAAATGAAGGCCTGTTGAGAATAGCCTTTGCTAGTACTTGGGAAACTGATGCCAGGAGTTTGTGCCCTCTTAACTGCCAAGGGCCTGGCATGCTGAGCAGGGCAGAGGGATCCTGGCACTAATTAGCTTGTAATGGCATCATAAATTATGGACAAATCAAGGCAGTGCATCAGACAGACGCTTTAATGAAAAGTTGTAATGGGTCACCCCCGGAGGCCTGAGGGCTGAGGTCCTCTCGCCTGCCAGGGTTATCCATCACATCACAGCTAGCAACAGGATTGGCTCCACAGACCGATTGAGAGACGGCATGAGTTGTCTGGAAGCCGAAGTTTTCATTCTGGATTTTTCTTTTTTCTTTTCCAGCAATACCTGTTGGATTGTTTTGTCACATTTAAGTTTCTCACCCTGGCAGAACTGATTGAATATTCCAGTGAAGCAATCTTCTCACTATTCAGCTTCATTACATCACCTTGCATCATATCTAAATGCATGTATATACATAAAGCTTTTTTTCACATGCCCACACACTGCAAATGCATGACTTGTGAACCACAGGTGATGCTTTGATTTTTCCTACACAGAGGAGCCTCTTTTTTACACAGAAATCTTCAAGGAATTACACATCAATCCTTGGAACGAGTGGTCAAATAAAATCATTCTGGGACTTATTGATGTTTCTTTTGTCCCTCTGTGCAAAATGCGATAGTGTTTTGGCCATGGCTGCCAGATGAGCGT
The DNA here is from genome assembly GCA_015106775.1 of Etroplus canarensis. NCBI lineage: Eukaryota > Metazoa > Chordata > Actinopteri > Cichliformes > Cichlidae > Etroplus > Etroplus canarensis. Next base: position 9,830 of record VUQH01018893.1, on the reverse strand, counting down.
CTGAGAATCATTAGCAAAGCTGATTTGATTTACGTCCTGTGTAGATGGGGCCATCCAAATGATCTGCCTCACCATGGCCATCATCAATCACCGCCAACCAGAGGGCACAGCCAACACGCATGGGAAAGAGAGCGGGCTGGCACACCAAAGCACCCACAGGGTTGTGTGTAAGTGTGGGCACATGCACACATACTATACAAATTCATATGTTGTAAATGTTTGTTTTATGAATGTTCCCATGTGTATTTGAGTAGATTTTCTGGTGGTGGGAGGGGTGGTATGTGTTGCTATGGGAGGGGGGTGGAGGTTTATGTATATGTATGTCAGTTTGTATACATGACTGTAAGTACATTAAAGCTGAATGAGTAATTGCTAACTTTTAACTGTATTTAAAAAAAAATTACATTACAGTTTCAACTATTTCCCAAAATGTTCTTTTTCCCAAAATAAAAAAAAATGAAATAAGATAAAATAACAGGCTGAGTAAATTCTGTCTCTCCTGCTGATCATCAATACTAGCACATAATACCTATTGCATTCCCTGTGATCCACAGAGGAAGGCTGAGGTGTACTATGATTTGGTATTATGTATGTATGTAGTAGACTGCTGCTGGTTGTGACCACAACAGGGGTCAGTGCATCCGCAGGTCTGCTCGAGTGCTGAATAGATAACTAGCAGGGCTAGTTAATCTGGGTTTCTGCTCTGATGGAGACTAAATGTAGGTGTGAGGATGACTATGTCCATAGGATGGCACAAAGTTGCTATTGCTGTAATTGTGGCTGTATCCATGATTGTGCTTTGGTTGCAATGATTATGTAAGTAATAGATTAGTCAAAAATGAATTTAAGACTATGTACATGCACATGTTTTGTGTGTGTGCAGTAAATAGACAATAAGTACTAATTGGTAAGTCATTCATCATATCTAATAGAAGCAGTGAGGGTCTAAAACCTTGCATGGCTTTACAGTGTTTTCTTTCTGGGGAGGCAGTGGCTCAGTCCGTTGGAATTTGGACTGGAAACCAGTCACCAAGGGGAAGCCGGCTCAAGACTCGCCCAGAGCACCTGGAACAAGGCAAAAACTTGCTGAGGCCCATATGGACCACTATATATGGAGGATGGACTGGAAGCTGGAGAGGTGACGGTTCACCACCCTGAGAACTGCAGAGGTGCCTTTGAGCAGGGCACCAAACGCCCCACATTGCTCCCCTGGTGCCCTGATGGGCTGCCTTCCTTGCTCTGTCTCCATGCATGTCTACTGAGTTTGTTTGTGTGTGTGTGTGTAATTCAAAACTGCATGTAGAACTGTATAGCATAAAAACAGAGTGGAGGATTTGAAATTTCCCCCATTGTGGGGATGAATACAGGATTGTTTCTTTCTTAATAGCGAAATAATCGGTACAGAGTAATCAAAACTACCAAGCTTCAAATGGGGGTCGATTTTATGTTTGGTCAGTAAATCGCAGAAGAGACAGGGACAGGTAAATGTTTGTCCCAAAATAATTATGCAATAGGCACCCAAAAAGGGCCCTTACCACTTTGCTTGCCAGCATTTTTGCCTAGCTAAATATCTATTCAACCCTAACCAAAGCAGCTAGAGGCAGATCAGGGGTGGGTCTTCATAGATTACAGATGACTATCACTTAATGCTTGTTTGCAGGTGAAATGAATGCATATTTGAGAAAAAAGAGGCAGCTAACTATTTTGAGAACTTACTAGTCTCCCTGCTTGTTAAATCAAAACAGACACAAGACAGTTACTATAACGATATCCAGATGAATGACCTATAGCCATACTCACAGCCAGTCTATATACAACTGAAGCTTGGCCTTTTAAAAGGAGAAAAGAGCCATAAATGCATCGTATTCAGTGCAGTGTCATTTCACCTTTCCATTGTACCAATAGAATGTTTAACTAAACTGGAAGAGTGTGGCAGTTTACTCCAGTGTGTAACTGAGGAACACAAGTACAGTGGCTGTTTGGTTTGGAGGGATGAAAAAAGTATTGTGAGGGAACTCAAAACTCATTGCATACAACTAAAATTAGAAAAAAAATCCCTCAGGTGGTCCCTAGATAGTAGCAAGTCACTCTGCACTTTAGAAATAATGATTGTTTGTCAATGTAAACAGAGAGAAACAAATGTATAAAGGGTACAAGTACATTTCAGCCTCGTCCCCCTCATGCATAGCCTTGCAAAGATAAGATCTACTTTTAATTCTGTATATAATTTAAATGAATTTAGAAATACTAGGACTTACTAAAGAGTAGTTTTGGGTGCACTGTATAGCAGGTTTTACCAACTTGATTTAGAATTCTGTCCAGTGAGTACAATTATACTCTAACCTGATCACTTCTCACCCAAGGCAACTGAGCTGGTGAAATTCCAGGCTGTTCATGATATCCTGAAATCACAGTTACATTTAGTGCAGCTCCTGGATTAATCAAGACATTCTTATCACACTTTCCCTTAAAGTGCTCACCTGTTTTTTCTTCTTCACTTACACTGCCTCTTTGTGTGTGTATGTGTGTGTTTGTTTGTTTGAACGCGTATGAATTTATGTCTGTCTGACAAACTGGAGTGAAGTGGTGGGCTAGTGAGAATAGGGTGCATTTCCATTTGAGGGCTCATGATTGACGGCCAACTCCAGCTTCCCTGGGAGTATGTTGTTGCTGGCAAGAATCCATGGTGCCTTGTTCACTTACAGAGAGTTGGCACAGGTTCCACTCCACAGTGGTGCACAATTCACATGCCATCGCACTGTTGCATCAGCAATAATCTCTCAAAGCCAACGGAGACAAGGAAATGGATCAACATTTTGTTAATCGAAGTGCTTTTATCCAAGCCTCCTCCCATCGTAACCACCTCCATGCTTAAACACCATGGCACTTGTATTATTGGAACATGCATGCTCAAATATCTCCCTGTGATATGCTAATGAAACACTAATCCTCTAGATTGTAGGTCTATTTGCACTTTTATAGCATTCAGAATCTAGTGCTTCTATTGGATTCAGGTTAGAGAAATATCAAATTAGATGTGCAGTTTCAAGTCCTGCATTTATTACTCAAATGTGGAACTATTTGTTTTGTTGTTTCTAATTCACTGGAGCAATAGTAATGATCTTCACTCAGTACTTTAAAATGCTAACCCACAAAGAGCATACACATACCATGGATATTAAGGACATGAATATTACACATTGGGGAGAGGAGGGTTGTCTGTCCATGTGTGCGTGTCTGTGCATGCACAGGGTGAAGGCCAAATTAGCCAGGTTGTATAAGCAATTATTGGGGCACACTCTGTACCTAAGCACCCTAATAGGTATGTAGAGAAGGCATTATTCAATTAGAGTGGTGGTTTGCTGTAGTGAAGAGCAGAGCAGTGGTGACAGCGCCGGTGTCTTCTCCTTATGAAACAACCTATTTAAGCTAAATCAACTCCCACTTAAGAGCTGCGGTAATAAGCGTGTGGCGACGCTTGCCGGCCCGCGGGGGCCCATCCGTCATGCTGTAATGCGGAATCAGAATGAGTGATAACACCTAGTGCTGCTACAGTGCCTTAGCTGCTGCCGCAGGAACGGCTCTCAAACACACATAAGACAACATACACACCTGCACAGACACACTAATACACACATTGCTAGAAGGAGCAATACTGCTGGATGGCTTTGCTCATTTCCCTCTCCCACCCACCTCCTGTTCCACCAACTTGCATATGCGGAAAGAAATTGTGTTTCTATGGATTTGCAAGTATGAGTTTCTTTTTTTGGGAGTTTTTGGTATTGTCCAATGTGAGCACACTTCACTGCATGTGGGTGTATCAGTCCTTCTGTTAACTTCAAATAATAATGTATTAAAATATCCTAATGATATACTTATTATGCAAGATTGCTGATATACCAGTTAGTTTCCAGAGCCCAAACCTATGGCATTGCACAGCTTTTAGGCAGTTCAGAGTTCCCCAAATTTCAATTTACAATGATAGAGAGTATTCCGAAAGCAACAAAAACAGTGTTTGACATTTCAGCTTAAAAGATTTAATGAACTAATTGCTGTTCCAAACTTTGTTTCCTATTTTCACAAAAGCTGAGATACTGTGTGAATTGTGATTTTAAAATCATTTAAAGTCAATGATTCACTGAAAGTAGCACAAAGAAACTAATCATTTTTATTCTTTCTTGAAAATATATATATTATCATTTTGAAGTTGATGTCATCAACTTTTCTGAAAAAAGTTTTAAAAGGTGTATGTTTCTCACTGTGTTTCATCGCTCCTTCTTCGTTTAACAAGACTATAAAGCTTTTAGAGGAATCAAATTGCTCTCATTATAAAAGCCATGGTTTCCCATTCTTGCTTGATGCTCAACAGTTTGGAACCTCCTTTTTGTGTCCCCTCTTTCCCCACTTCTGATGTTTTCAGTAGGTAACAGGTGACAGGAGTACAGGCAGACCACTTTAACACCCAGACTCTTTAATTATACTGTTAAAATACATGAAGAATGCGGTGTGTCATTGTCTTGCTGAAATAAGCGACTCCTTCCCTGAACAAGACGTTTTCTGAAAGTTACCAAAGCATATTTTTCTCCAAAACAAGTATATGTCAGTCAGCATTAATGTGCAATATTGCTCTGTCATCACATATGTTGACTTTTGAACAATGCAAAGATGACAGGCCTGATGGTCTCCTCTTTAGCCTGGTGGATGCACTGCCCACGATTTCGAAAAAGAATTTCAGATTTGTCACACCAGAGACTAGTGTACCTTTCGGCTGCTCCCTTGTATTCTCCACCAAGGGGTCGCCACAGCGAATCAATCCACATTGGTAATTTGGCAGAGATTTTACACTGGATGCCCTTCCTGACACAACCCTCCATAGTGAGAGGGGCTTGTGTCCCCACCTGGAATCAAACTAGGGACCTTTCACTTCAAAGATGAATACGCAAACCACTACGCTACCAGGGACACTACCAGAGACTAGTTTTCCATTTCACCAAAAATCCATTGTAAATGAGTTTGGGTTAGTGTGGCTGTGTTTTGAAACCCTAAAGCTCTTTACTTTTGTACACAGTTGCATTTCTAATTAAACTCATTAGTCCTGAGATCTTCCACCAAGTGTTTTTTAGCATTATCTAACTTTTATAGTGTTTTTTTGTTTACCAGTCCCAGCTTTCTCAAAACATGTTTCTGACTCATAAAGAACTTACATTTTTCATAATCAATCATTTTTTTCAGTTAAAACTTAATATGATGTTTTTGGACAATTATCTGTCAAAAACAGGTTTGAATTATTTGCAAATGATTGCACTGTTTTTATTTGCCTTTTACACAGCATCATAAATAGAATACTGCTGATAGATGATGATGGGGATTGATGATAGAGTGATTGCCATTAACTTACCAATGAAGGTGTTATTTACCTTGTTTCTTATTAATGCATTATCATTATTATTAGATTCATAGTAAATTTAACCTGCCTTGCTACTGTTTCACGACAATACATCGCAGCATATTGAAAAAAACTAAGACAATCATCCAACACAGGAGATACTTGGACCAAAAAACAGGATTTGTCAATTTCATCACTTAGCATAATTCCTTTTCATAGCTGACACACTTTAAAAAAGAGTTCACGTGAACTATTTTATCTACTATACATAATAGTACAATGCAGTACATTCCATCAGTGAACATGCATTGCTGATGATGGTATGCAAGATGTCAACAGGATGGGAGGATGAAGATCAGGGAGGGAAATAATCAGTTTTTCCTCCATTCACCAGCAAAAGTTAATTAACATATTTCCCATGGACGTTTTTCAAACTTTACTTTGTAAAATAGTCCCTCCAGGGGTGGTGGCTGGTGGTGATCTTTAGCTGTTAAACAACTTCCTTCTAGAAGGACTCAGGAGCACAACCTCTGCCAAGGCCAGGTGTCCCTTACTCTGTAATGGTAAAACATCATTAAAAAAATATCCCAGCATCCGGATCATGGAATGGATCACCACCAAAATTTAATGGTTTGTTACTTGTACCACCCCCACCCCCCAAAAATTTCATTAAAATCTGTTCATAACTTTTTGAGTTATATTGCACACAGACAAACAGAAAAACCAAAGCCTGGGAAAGCATAACCTCCTTGGTGGAGGTAATAAGGAGACTGAGTTGTTATTTGCTGAAGTAGCTAGAAAACTGAAGCTGCAGTATCTGTAGGTGTAGTAACTGTAATAATGTGCTCAAGTTTGCATAACATTCTAGTGTAAGAAGAGAGGCCATGCTGTGGCTATGGCACCATTGCTTCACTGAGCTTTGATTCTGACCCAGCCAAAATAAAGAATACTGGGTTAAACTCTGCAGTTCAGTACTGTTGAGTTGACCTGTAAAATGTGCTTTGAAAGAAATATCTGAATTTCCTTTGCACAGACTCTAAGCAGTAGTTAGTAAGTCAGTTACACAGATGGTACATGGTAAAACGTTGTGCGATCTGGCTCATTAGATTTTCAGGGAACAGTAAAATTAGAAGCAGTGGCAATGACAAAGGTAGATAAGGAGCTGCACGTGAAAGTCATCATTGCTGTAAGCAAAGTGAACCTCTATAAAGTTGTAAAGATGATGAACTTGGACCACATTGTCTTATGCAAAACCATGTGTCACAGACCCACTGTTTCAATGACAGGCCAGCTATTCTAAAACACTTGTGTGGCTGGATGTGATGTCCCAGAGGTAAACAACTGTACCACTATTTCTGGCTGATGCTATAGTCTTTATAAAAGAATTCATCAACTTCTTACAACTTTCTAATCAGTTGACAATCAACCTTATGGACACTTAGCTGCATCAGTGGGACTGTATTATTTAAAGTTTCCACTGTACATTTGCTTCTACTCACAACAGGCCTGTGTACAGATAAAACTTATTACCAAGAACCACTACAACAAATACAAACAAACAGGAAAACGAGCATTTTCCAGAGTTTAATTATGGATAGATGAATGTACAGATGAAAACAACAACAGAACATCTACAGTGATGAAAACAGAGGAGGGAAAAACACAGTCAGTAAGCGGCATGCTTGAAATGTTTGAGAAGCCTGATTTCATGGGCATCCTTGGTTCTTTTTTTTCTCTCTTGTTTGTTTTTCTCCTACATTTATCCCCCAGTCTCTCTCTCTCTCTCTCTCTCTCTCTATCTATCTTTCTCTATCTCTCTCTCTCCTAGCTCTCTATCTCCATGGCTCATCAGTGTGGTTGTTCATCGGTAATGACTCCCACTGTGGCAGGGCCCCTTTAAGGTTGAGGTCCCCCCTCCCACCCCTCCATCCTTCCCCCTCCTTCGGTCCCATCCGCCATGCATTATTCATGGTTTCACAATCAAATGAGGGAACAACGGTTGGTAGCAGGAGACATGGTGCATGGCTCTTCCTCCCCAAAAGTCCCCCGAGGTGCCCCAGTCTGGTACCCACCATCACCCACTCCCCTTAACCCCCACCCCAGCTCAGCCCACCACTTCATCTTCACCCCTCCCGACATGGTGACAGTTTTTTGTTTTTTCTTTCTTTTTTTTTTTTTTTTTTTTGGGGTGGGGGTCCA
>VUQH01018887.1:13416-27516 GCA_015106775.1 Etroplus canarensis | reverse complement strand
GGCTTAGTTATGCTGCAATAGGTTTAGACTGCTGGGGGGCCTCTTATGCTGGCATTTCTACTCTATCCACCTCTTTTCACTCCCCATGCATTTATTTGTTACTGCTGCATGTCATTAAATGTTGTTTTCTCTCTCCCATAGCATGTGCCTCTCTGCTCTCCTTTCTGTCTTCTCTGTTCCCTCACCCCCAACCAGTCAAGGCAGATGGCTGCCCCTCCCTGAGCCTGGTTCTGCCAGAGGTTTCTTCCTGTTAAAAGGGAGTTTTTCCTTCCCACCGTTGCCAAGTGATTGCTCATAGGGGATCATCGGATTGTTGGGGTTTTCCTTTTAACACTGTTTTATCTTTACCCTACAGTGTGAAGCGCCTCGAGGCGACTTTTGTTGTGAATTGGCGCTATATAAATAAAATTGAATTGAATTGACTTGAACTCCTTGAGGAAATATGAGGGTCAGCTGAAGCTGCTTTCTTACAAATCGAGCATCTCTGTGAGCAAACTGCATCTGCAGAAAAAGCGTAGTATTGGCGCCTTAAAATACATTTTAAAATCAATAATAATATTTCATGTTGAAGTGCCCATGAGCTTAAGAAATATGGTCAGAGGCCTTTCATTTTCAGTCTTTTCAATAGAAGGTCCCCTGTTCTAACTTGTAAGCTCATGTTACTGTAAGCGAGTTGTTGTTACATCACAGTCACTTAAACACAGAGGCTTATTCTTACATCCCACACAACAGCAAAAGCAGAACCAAAAAAAAAAAAAGATCCTTGTAGCTCCCAACAACAGATTGGCCACTACCTTCCCTTCTAATTACATAATGCAGACATTAGCGTGTTAAACTGAAGGGTTTCCATATGGCTTTGAGGTTCTTCTTCAGAGCCTTTGTCCCCGTCTCTGTGTGCGATGTTTCAGGACTGTTTCTCTGACGAGATCTTTTCCCACAGATGTTTTTCCCTTCTGTACGTTTTGGAATGTGATGATTTGTCATTAAATTGCAGTGCTGTAAAAATGGGCAGCTTCCTTACGAGAACAGGATGAAGACTCTGAGCTGAGCCGTTGTTTGACTGCACTCATACATGCAGCCTGGATGCTTTTTATTATATCACTTAAGATTTTATTGTCTAGAAAACTTTGCTCCAGTTGCAAAAAAAAAAAAGAGTACATTTTCTTTCAGTGTAGGCTCACAGCATACAGAGTCTAAGAAAAATAATGTTTACATTTTTTTAATGGTTTATTAAAACCAGATGTTTACATGTTTATGGTGTCCTGCTTAAAAAAAACAGAATATGACTCTCGCATAGTTGTTTTCTCTTATACTATGTCAATATGTCCACTCCTACTGGGAATTTGGATCAGTTCATTGCCTTGTTCATCACTGCACAGCATTCTGTGACATTTGGAAATAAAGTTAAAATTATCAGATTTGTCAATCGGTCACGCAAACCAGGATTAAGCTCAAGTTACTTATCTCACTGACCTGGGATGATGTTATAGCTGGCATGATGTTCTTGTACGTTCTTGTAGGGTTTTAGGAGCAGTGGATTTCCTTGGTTTTCTGTAAGTTCCACTGGGATGCTAGATCCAGGAACCAGTCTGATCTTCAGCGGTCTAGTGCGCCTTGCTCTGGCCCGGCCATGACCTGCAACCACTTGTCATATTATTGTTTGTCTGTCTCAGAACTTAAGCTAAACTTGTCTGCCTGCGAGTCAGTTGTTGGCCTCACTGATTTCCTTAATTGAGAAATCTAAATCCAGGTGTTGACATGTAAAAATGGCGGGGGACCCAAGAGACTGCCCTGTGGGACTCCACATTTTGAAAGTATATTTTATGTTTTGTTTGTGCACCAAAAAACAAAGCTGATTTCATGCATGAAATTAGGAAAATTTGAGAGAATCGGGTGTCGGGTGTTTCACAGCTTCTCACATGTACCACACAGCAGGAAATGGTCTGTTTCAGATGCATTGTCACTATTAGAAATACTCTGTGTAGTTCAGGTGAGGGAGCTGTTGGGATAGAGTGTGCAGGAAGCAGAATACATCAGGTCCTCTCGTGAAGTGAATGCACCAAAATATTAGCTGCACAATTTACACATCAGCACAATCAGATAACACACAGACTTTGTATCCCATCGCTACCAAGTGCTTGTTCATAAAGGATTATTTGTTGTTGGGTTTCTCACTCTAATATTGTAGGGTCTTTTTCTCACAATTAAAAGCACCTTGAGAAGAGTGTTGTTATGAATGTCCTCAAGGTTAATGTTCATTTGTTGTACAGTCACAGTTTGTTTAGAATTTCTGTTCTTACAAGTGTCTCTGTCAGGTAATTACTAGATAAGTTCAGGGCTGCAGTTCATGGGTCAAAACAGCAAGATTACACTATGAATTATGTACACCAGGGAAACATAGGTTGTTTGTTAGACAGTCTGCTCCTGGCAACTCTACTGTACCTTCAGGACTACTGAGATGACCCATATCATATTCAACAGAACAGCTCCAGTGCTAACTGCTCCACTTTAATTCTTTTTTCCATCTAATTCTACTCCTGCATTATGAAAGAAGTACAATCTCAGATTCAATCTCACCCATTACCTTGATCTATCTCGGTAGTGGTCACACAGACATGATACAAGCAAAATTTTCAGTGAATGAAAGAAATAGTCTTACTTTGCCCGTCCTTCCTCCTTCTTACTCTGTGACTTTCGCCTTCCTGGTTGCGTGGTCTGCTCCTGGCCTGAGCATCTGGGGTGGTCAGGGCCACCAGCAGCCATACACTGGCCACCACCAGCCACCACCTCATGCCTGCAGAGCAGCAAAAACCAGGTTCAGTTCCAGATTGCCTCTCAGCACTTTTCTCTTTCATAAGGTTTGAGTACCGATAATCACAATCAGAGTACATTATTAATCCCCCAGGGGTGAAATGACTTCTTTTTTTAAAGAAATAGACATGTTTTGTATCAAGGCAATAACTGTCTGGTCACTGGTACCAAAGCCGTGCCTCTGTAACTCCCCACTGTGACAAATATAAACACATTCTTCACTAAATCTCAAAACAAACAATTTCAAAATTTGGGTTTGTTATTCAGCCTTAGACTTTGATGTTTCCTCAGGAGAGTCCAGCTGGTTACATATATACCATTGAAAAATAAATAAAGTGAAAAACATTAATTTTTTATCATTTAAGATGCAGATCATAATCCATAATAGCCAGATATTAAGTGCAGCAAGACCTTTGTTTAATACTGCTCTCCATCTCCTTTGCCACTCATATTCTGTAATCTCTCCACTGTTAATTATACAGGACTTTGGAGGACTTTGTTTTTAACATTATTTTTTGTTTTTAGTATTTTCCTTGGTTTCTGTTTGGTTGCAGCATTTTTTTTATGTTTATAAATTTAAACCCTGGCTTCCTACAGCTGCTAAAATAACTGAAGCCAAGCAAACAGAACTTCACTTCAGAAAAATAGACAACAGAAAGAAAGAGAGAATTTTACCTGCAGCAGCTTCTCATCAAAAGAGCTGTCAGTGCTGCTTCTGGCCCTCATATAGCTCTCTGCTGGGGTCCTAATAGCCGGTTCCCTGTATGTGTGTAATGACTAGTGTATAAACAGCAGTCCTGTCATTATTAAAGTAGAGAGATCTGACACTAAAACACACCTTCTCACACCTGATGGTTTGTTTTCTGTCTGATTCCCCCTCTGAATGAGGCAGATTTAACCATGTCTCTGTATCAGCTTCAATAGCCGTTGGTGTTGGTGAAGTAAAATCATATGAGCTTCTGACTAGAGTCTAGATAGGGCTGTTTATGAAAAGGCATTCTTAATTTACTGCAACAAGTTTCTTCATCTGTCACTTGTTTTAAACCTTGAGATGGTTCTCACCAACTCTGCAAAAAGATGAAATAACTGAAGAGCTGTTGGTTCCTACCAAACCAGAGCTAAAGAAAAGAAAATACTGAATTTACAGCAAGTGAAAAACAAAGTTTTCACAGGACTTTATGCAGATCTCACTGTTTACATAAAAATTTAGAGGTTAAGTATGAGCAGGTGCTGTTAATCAAATACACTTGATTGATTGATTTATCAGTCAGTTTGACCACCTCATGAAAACACAGTAGTTTTAGCAGTTTGCTGGTCTGGAGCATTCAGGTGTTTGTTAACACAATGTGACAATCTTCCTGGGATTAAATATCCCAGCAAACTCACCTCAAGGTCAGACCATGCAACACTCAGGAAAAAAAAAAAACCTGAAAGCAAAAAACACAAGAGCTACATCTCAGACTCTACCTCAGTTAGCATGTTAAAAGTTGAAGTTCATGACAGTACAATTAGAAAATACTGAACAAGTATGTCTTTTTAGGGATGCCAGGAAAAATCCTCTTTTCATTAAAAAGAACATGATAGCACAGTTTAGGTTTGCAAAGTTGCATCCGAACAGACTTCTGAAACCATGTCCTTTGGACTTACCAGACCAAAGTGAAGATGTTGGGTCACTGTGCCACATTTGTCCAAAACCAAACACAGCATACCAGCACAAACACCTCAAACAAAAGGTCAAACACGGTGGTGTTGATTTGGGCTTGTTTTGCATCCACAGGACGATGAACTCCTCTATATACCAAAGTATTCTAGAGTCAAATGTGAGGGCATCTGTCTAACAGTGAAAGCTTGGCCAAAATTGGGTCTTGCAAAAGTACAGTGATCCCAAGCTCAGCATTAAATATACAGCAGAATGACTGAAAAAGAAAAGAATCAAGGTGTTTCAATGGACCAGTTAAAGTCCAGACCTCAATCTGACTGAAATGCTGTGGCAGGACCTGCATAAACAAATGCCCACAAACCTCAATAAACTGTAGCAATGCTGCAAAGGAGAGTGGGCCAGATTTCCTCCGTAATGATGTTAGAGGCTGATAAAGCCATACAAAAAAATCAAGGTATTGCTGCTAAAGGTATTGAATCATGAGGTGCACTTTAGTTTTTCACAGGACTGCATAGAGACCTGTGAAAAAAGTTTTACACTAACATAACATACAGTTACATAAGTGTGGTAATTTTACATCTCTTTGTATTTCTGTTTTGAGGAATAAGATTCTCCATCTTGTGTGGGAGAATCAGACTGCTACAACATCATCTGTTTTTGGTACAGTTCTGTGTCTGTTTTGTTTCACTATATTTATGTAACATGTTTGCAGCAGAAGTGTCTCCACATGTAGCTCCAATCAAGGTATTCCGTTTGTATCCAAACACAAAAGCTGAATTTTCTTGCATTTTCAACATAAAGCCTGAATCTCATGTCAGGTCTTTGTGATGACCTTAAATCTTTAAAAGAAATGAAAACACAAATTATCCACATAAAACTATAATAAAGCCCTGGGCTCAAATATTTTCACGGACTGATGTAAGCCTGGTTATTACAGTTTTTAGGCCAGTCCATGTGGCTGATATTAGCCTTCAATTTAAAAAACAGACTTCTGCTTCAACTCTGCTTTCAGTACTAATAACACTGAACCAAACATCTGCAGTGTGTAGCTCATATTCTTCACATTGTTAGAATTAGCAAAAATGCAGGAAACTTTTGTGTTTTAAGACAAATCAAATATTACTATTTATTTTGTAATACTACATAATCATTACTGATCTGCATAGATGAAGGTGTGGCATTAAGGAATTTGACAGACTTTGTCCACCCAGGGGATGTATTAATGTTCTAATATAAGGTGACAAGTGCTGGTTACCTGTCTAAACTGTGACTTTGTTCACCAAGGATTAGTGCCACCCTCTGGGCTGGAGTAGTGTTGAAGCTGAGTAACATGACTGGTGATATTTGTCAGATTTGTCTGTGATATCAGAGATGCAAACTGTCAGTTATGAAAGACACCCAGCAGTTTATAATGAAAAGTAAACTGATATTTCTGATACTTTAATCATTGTGAGATATGGAGGTGCACCTTCAATATTTGAGCTGTTCCAAAATTTTATATTCACAATTTAGATATTTAACCCTTTCATGTGTAGTAGTCACCACAGTGGACAGCTATTCAAAAGCCGTTGTCTTTCATATGCATGTGTTTTTTTTGCTATAGTGGCATATAAGCCAACACTTCAATATACAGTACTAAGGTTATGTTTGGCCCTAGTCTTTAAAATCATCTAAAATTAAATGGTTTTGCAAAAGTTTAAGAGCATTAAAGTATGTTATTACATAGTTTTTGCAAGCTATCATTTTATATTATTGTTTATTAAAATACATAGCTTTTGGTGGAAAATTCAAACGCATGCTGTCTATCTGAGTGGACATATAAATATCTGAAGTAAAATTACATGTTCAAAAAATTTTCACTTGGATTGTTCCTTTCATGCCTAAAGGGTAATAAAAACAGTTATAGAAAAAATCTTGACTGAAGATGTAATAATGCATGCATGAAAGGCTTAAATAAAATAAATAAGGTAAATATTATGTATTGTATTATTTTGACAGAAGGAAATGATTTTGTTGTTAGTGTTTTGAGTCTCAGTTTTTATCTGGTTATCTCCACAGCGCATAAAAACACATTAAAATAAACTCCTAATCTCAACATTATTATAGAAGATAACCCCTCAAAACTTCCCAGTAAATCTTCAGATTTTTATTATTTCTTTAGTCTCAAATTTGTTTAATGATTATTTAGTGCATCCAGTTATACATAGCAAAACCAGAACTGTTAATATCTGTTTGAAAGTATTTAACTTTCCAAAATGTAATTAAAAGATTCAAAACAGAGCTTACTGTATGTTGCAGAGATCATACGTAGTTTACTTCATTCAAGACAAAATTATATTTTCCTATTATTTTTAAAGCTTTTCAGTTCACACAAGAACAAGAATTTTAATATATAATGTGACTGCTACACTCACTAGCCACTTCATTAGATACATCAGTACTGGACTGGACCCCTTTTTGTCTTTGTCACGAAGATTTAAGACTTCTAAACAGCAAAGTGCTGGAAACATTTTTTGGAGATTTTGGTCCATGTTGACATGATAGCATCAGGCAGTTGCTGCAGATTTGTTGGCTGCAAATTCAAGATGCAAATTTTCCACATCCAAAAGCTACTGCTTTGGATTTAGAGCTGGTAACTGTGGAGGCCATTTGAGTACAGTGAACTCACCAGTTTAAGATTATTTGAGCTTTGTGACATGGTACGTTATCCTGCTTGAAGCAGCCATCAGTAGATGGCTACACTGATCATCAAGGGATGGACATGGTAGGCTGTGGTGTTTAAATGATGCTCAGTTGATAGCAAGGGACTGCTAACTGGATATTTTCTCATTTTGAACCATTCTCTGTAAACCCTAGAGATGGTTGAGTAGGTCAATCTCAGCAGATCAGCAGTTTCTGAAATACTCCAACCAGTCTATCTGGCACCAACAACCATGTCACATTCAGAGTCGCTTAAATTACTTTTCTTCCCCATTCTGATGCTCAGTTTGAAATTCAGCAAGTTACCTGGACCATGTCTAAATTCCTAAATGCACTGAGTTGCTGCCATGTGATCAGCTGATTAGATACTTATGCCAGTGAGCAGTTGAATGGTATACCTAATGAAATGGTCAGTGAGTGTATATTGATATTAAAGCTTGTATTTATTATATAGTTAATCTATATAGGACAAACTTCTCAAATAGCCATTATTAATAATAACCTTAACCTTTTACTCAGAAATAAAAGATCAGGATTTCTTGTAATTCTGAGCTAGTCAGTCATCATTACTTTCAAATGAAGTCTTCATTTTTTTATTTGTAAGTGATATTAATTGGACAAATGAAATTCATATCTACTGCATCCCACGAAAATACAATCTGAAAGTTAAATGCTGTTCACTACATTAGCATTTGAAAACTATGCTCACATGCACCCACTAAGTTTCCCTGGGACATGGGATGTGTTGTGTGTCATAGTAAGGGGGTCTTTTGATCTTTTACATCTGCCCCCACTCTTTTAATCATTTACATTTCAAAACAAAACTTAAGTCTGCAGCTCCACAGACTGGAGGTTAGAACATGTTCAGCTCTGAGACCCTCCCACATCACGTCAGCCTTCACCAATAGGAAACCAGGATTCAATGTGAGACAAAGAGAGAGAGAGAGAGATCAGTGAGAGCTGAGACAGGAGAAAGAAAACAGGAGGGAGGGGAGAGAGATGGAAAATATTCAGCAGTTCAGTTTCTGGATGAGCAGGCTCAGATGGAGAGACTTCCAATATGAACAGCAGAGGATAAAAATAACCAGACGACCCTGTGTTTGTGGATTAATGGAACCCAGACAGCGTTTAAAGCTTTGATCTCCTGCAGTTTGCTTCCCTAAATATTTCACTTGATTTGCACAAACTGTCCAAACTGATTGAAGCTGAAATTTACTGACCTTTTTATTTCAAACATTTTATGCAAAATACTTTCTGCTTATTGTAAAGGCAACTTGTTTAAGACAACTTTAAACATTCGTGTCACTTTTCAGTAACAAAAGCAGCAAAACTTTATTTATAACCAACAATTGTCTGCTCTACACACTCAAGTAATGAATAAAGTTATTAATCATGAATGAGTGATAGTGGTTTGACCGCCAAAACTCAACTTGCCACCACTTCTAGCTCATTCAAAAACAAACATGTTTTGTGCCATTTCTTGACTACTTGCAGGATTTTTTCCCCACAGAGATAAATTTGTGGTGATTGTCAACCCCTCACAGAAAAACTCCTCCTCATTTTTCATATTTTTTACTAGTTTAGGTATTTGGTGCTTTATTTACTCAAATATAGCAGATGTTTGTGTATCAAATGGTCATAATTGACTTACTGTTGTGCTTAGTCAGCCACCCAAAGGCCTATTTTGAACTGGGAAAATCTGTTTTGAATTGTTGAGCCTATAAAAGTTCAGAAAACCATGAAAAATTCTTATTCCAGTTTGTGATATCTCTGCATGTAACCTGCAAAGAATGTACCTACAAGAGTGAAAGGGAACGTTTACAAGACAGTCGAGAGACCTCCTATGATGTTTGGTTTGGAGACGGTGGTACTGACAAAAAGACAGGAAGTGGAGCTGGCGGTGGCCGAATTGAAGATGTTGAGGTTTTCGCTGGGAGTGATCAGGATGGACAGGATTAGAAATGAGTACATCAGAGGGACAGCTCAAGCTGAGAAGTTTGGAGACAGAGTCAGAGAGGCAAGGCTGAGATGGTTTGGGCATGGGTAGAATCAGGATCCTTTAATAATCCAAAGAGGGGAAATTGTTTGGGTTCCAGATGCTCTATGAAGTATAAATCAATATATATGGATATGAAAGATAAGAAAATTAAACTGTATAAACAAGGAGAGCTAGTCGATATATTGGACAAAGGATGCTGAAGCTAGAGCTACCAGACAGGAAGAGAAGCAGAAGACCACAGACTAGGTTTATGGATGTAGTGAGGGAGGACATGCAGAGGGTTGGTATGACAGAAGAGAATGGAAGGGATAGGGTGAGATGGAGGCAGATGATCCGCTGTGGCGACCCCTAATGGGAGCAGCCGAAAGAAGGAGGACACACAATCATACCCAATCTTCCCAGGTGTGGACTTTCCAGCAAATTTACCCTAAGGTCAGATGGTGCGATACTCGGAGAAACTGCAAAATACTCGAGTGCTATATCTCAGAGACTACACTCCTGTGTTACTAATTGTTAAAGTTCATAGCAGCATAATTTGAAAAAAACGGAGCAGTTGACTAGAAGGGTGGCCATACGAAAGTCTCTTTTCTCTAAAAGAAACACGACACCATGGCTTAGGTTTGCAAAGTTGCATCTGAACAAACCACGAGACTTCTGGAGCAATGGCCTTCAGACAGACAAGACCAAAGTAGAGATGTTTGTCAGTAATGCACAACACTACATTTCGTAAAACCCAAAAACAGCATATCAGAACAAACACCTCATACCAACTGTCAAGCACCGTGGCGCAGAAGTGATGATTTAGGCTTGTTTTGTAGCCACGGAAACTGGGCCCCTTTCAGTCATTGAGTTGACCATGAACACACTGTATACCAAAGTATTCTACAGTCAAATGTTCAGATTGGAATCTGTGACAGGACTTTAAAAGAGCTGTGCATAAACAAATCCCCAAAAACTTTAATGAACTGAAACAGTGTAAAGAAGAGTGGGCCAGTGTGAGAGACTGAGTCATACAGAAAACCATTACTTCACATTATTCCTGCTAAAGTTGGGTCTACAGGCTATTAGATTGGGTGTACTTAGTTTTTTATGGGACTGCATAGTCTAAAAAGAGTGTGTTTAAGGCATTTGGAGTTTGGCTTCACTTTTCAAACCTGGAACCTACGTCCATCTTTTACGCTGTATTTAGTTCTGACAATGCCTACCCATGTTGGTCTCTCCAGTTAAGTTCCTTCATGTTCCTTCAGCAGTAATGTCTGCCTTTGTTGCAATATCATCTTACATAATCTTGACAATTCACAACCACAACACAAATTTTTATTGTATTCTGTGTCAATGACAATAAATCTATTCTATTCTATTCTATTCTATTCTAACCAACCACTGAGTGATGAACTGAACAAATTTGCCCCAGTTTGTTCCGAGAACTTTATCTCAGAGTTGGCATCAAACAGTGGAAACAAATGAAACCAGAAAGTAATGGATATCTATAGCAACATTGGGAAAGGGTTAGCTAAGAGGGCCCAGACAGACCAAACTAACCTCAAAGAACCAGAAGAAGGACTGACTAACAAAGACTTGTTTCATGACACACATGAACTGTGTATTCTAACCAGCATAACTCTGGTGGAGTTCATTTTTCCTCAAGTCAAGTCTTAAAGACACAGGTGTAAACCAGGTTTGGGTCTCAGGCTTCTGCAGAACTATATCCTACTGTGGTCCTCATAGTCTTGTGTCTACGCTGTGAGCCCACTGTCAAACCCTTGCTGTACAAGCAGGTTTGTTCAGTAATTAAATCACGGTAACTTTCCATTTTACAGAGTTTCCTGTATTATTTTGATCATTACTGGGAATTTACTGCAACCAATGTGCTACGAAGCCCTCCCTTTCCAGGACCATAAGAAGGCTTAACAATAGACTTGAGTTATCTGATGTACTCATACCACACCCCAAATCTATAAATGTTCTGCAGCAACTGACAGAGCTATTTACAAACCACAGTATGAACAGACAGACAGAGAAACAGAGGGGAGGAGCTGAAGACAGACAGACAGACAGACATTAACTCTACATTACCAGCAGTTCGAAGGCAGCTGCAGGACTTTAGGCCAATTTCTTCCAGCCTCTTTTCTCCTCCTCTGGTTCAGCAGGAACTCCAGGAGAGGTGTGTGTGTGTGTGTCGCTGTGTGATGATACTTAAAGTGTGTGTGTGTGTGTGTGTGTGTGTGTCTCTCAGAGCGTAGAGCTGTACAGTACAGTAGAGCAGAGCGGGGTAATAGAGCTGCGAAGGAAAGCCAGGATTTGTACTGCAGCTGGGACAAAAAAAGAGAGAGTGAGAGAGAGAGTAATAAACAGACAGAGAGAGAGAGAGACAGGTCTGTCTTCCTTTATGAGTGAGGATACTGCCAACATGCTGCAGGATGTCTGTGAAAGACAACCAGCGGTGAGGTTACATGTGTCTGAAAAATGTGAACGCGTCTGCAAAAAGCAGGAGGTCCAACAAGACAAGCTGAGACGGAGTATAAAAGATGACGCACGGTTCAACACTGTGGTATGAATGATAAGAAGGTCTAAGAGTGAGGTGAAAAGGCGATGTTGGAGGTCAGAGTTCACTAAAAACAAAACATCCACTTCAGTGTCAACTAGAGGAAAAACTAAAGCTGAATAAAATGCGTGTAAAAATCACAATAATAGAATGAGCAGATAAGATGAAAAGAAGAAATATTTGCTGCTTACTATGAAAAAAGTACTGTCATACATCTTGAGTGTCTGAATTCAAAAATGTAAAACCTGTATACTTACATGGACAAAAGAATTGAGTCACCTACACTTTACACATACAGGAGTTTTGTTTATTTTTTTTAATGGTGTCCTTGCAGCTAAAACAGCTACCACTCTTCTGGAAAGGTATTTCAGAAGCCTTCCATCAGGCTGCCAGATAGAGAAGTGTGATTCATCCCCCCACATAACACGTTTCCAGTGATTCAGAGTCCATTGATGGCATGCCTTACCCCACTCCACACAGTGCTTGGGATTGTGTTTAGTGACGTAAGGCTTGCATGCAGCTGCTCAGCTATGCAAACCCATGAAGCTCCCGGCACTCAGTTTTTGCGCTGATGTTAACTGCAGAGGAAGTTTGCTGTCATTGAGTCAGCGGAGTGTTGGTGACTTTTACACGCTATGCGCCACAACACTTGGCGACTCTGCTCTGCAACTTGTTGCTGTGGTTCCTAAACGCTTCCGCTTTGCAATAAAACCACTTACAGTTGATGGTGGAATATCTAGGAGGGAAGAAAATATCGCCAACTGACTTATTGCAATAGTGGCATCCTATTACAGTACCTCATTTGAGTTCAGTGAGCTCTTTTTTGGGACTGAATGAAACACCTGAATTCAGTGATTAAGAGATGTGGCCCAATACTTGTGTCCATATAGTGCATATGTAGCAGAAGAGTTTGCCAGCTGTGGATCCCCCTCAGGATGAAGTAGCATATATGCAGAAGTAAGCATCACACTTCTGTTTTACACTGTCAACACAGATACATTCACATTTGCTTTCCTGATTGACTTGACTTCTGTATCTGTGATCATTTAACCTGTATGACACGTTCAGTACGTGCTGACAAGTGTCTTGTTTAACTGCTTACATACTTTCAATAATAAAACACTTTTCATCAGTTAACACCAACACATTATACAGGCATTAATCCAAGTCTGACAACACGAACATACTGTAGTTAAAAGACAGCAACTCTTTGTGTGATCATCTGCACTGACACACAACAGAGCTCAGAGAGAGCATTGGAGGCAGGTTTAGAGCTGAAGTTTTGTCCCCTTTGGTTACCCTGATGTCAGCACTTTACACGCCAACATCTGTATACCCATACAGTAAAGGAAAAATGCAGTATAAGAACAAGACTCTACAGGCTCTTTGTGTCATGTTACAGCTGATTCTTTCCGGACATGTCGGCACTTATGCAGCCAAACTGACTTCATGTGTAGGGGAACTGCATCAGCCCCCTTATTAACTGCAAAAGCACAAGGAGGCACTCAGAAAGAATGCTCTCAATAGTTTGAACCTGTGTGAGTAGAATCATTAGATTTGTGGGTGAATAATGGTAATATTTATTAGTATTGAAATTAAAAATTTAGTAAGAGTGCTGGTCACTTTGTTTTCTGCAGAAACTCTGTGACTATGACCAAAACCAGGTCCTGTCATTTCCTTTAAAGGTAATGAGCTTAAGGAGCTTATCCCAGTTTCTGTAGCGTGAAGCGACTTAGGAGTTAGACTGCTCCTTGATGGGACGCTAGTCCATCGCAGGTGGACAGAGGGACGCTTGCAGCTGGGACCTTGCCCAGAAGTCTTGGCACGGTAGGGGTCTGACCTGGATTCGGACTCTCAACCTCTCGGTCGTAAGCTCGGCACCTTAACCATTATACCACCGCCCCCACCACCGCTCATGGGGGATCTAATATGAAGCACACTGAGGCAACTCCTGTTTTGAATTGACTATATATACAGTTAGGTTCATAAATACTTGGACAGTGACATGTTTTTTGGAATTTTGTCACTGTATACCACCACAGTGCAACTACAAGCCACATCTTTGAACTCCACACCTTTTATCTGCTTAGAATAATGAGGGAAAAGAGCTCAGCTGGCCATGAAACTGTGTGTCAGTCAACTGTCCTATTACTTTTGAACCTCTGAAAATGGGAGACTGTATAAAAATGTACCCTTCGGCTGCTCCCTTGTATTCTCCACCAAGGGGTCGCCACAGCCGGATCCTCTACCTAATGAGACACTCCGTGGCGAGAGGGGCTTGTGTCCCCACCTGGAGTCAAACCAGGGACCTTTTGGTTGTAAGACAAATGCACAAACCACTACGCTACAGGGGACAC
The DNA here is from genome assembly GCA_015106775.1 of Etroplus canarensis. Taxonomy (NCBI): domain Eukaryota; kingdom Metazoa; phylum Chordata; class Actinopteri; order Cichliformes; family Cichlidae; genus Etroplus; species Etroplus canarensis. Next base: position 13,444 of record VUQH01018887.1, on the reverse strand, counting down.
TAAAATGGTAGACTGTAAAAAGTTACTG
>VUQH01018886.1:1227-11576 GCA_015106775.1 Etroplus canarensis | reverse complement strand
GTTGATCCCAAGTATTTGAACTCATCCACCTTAACTACTTCTACTCCTTGCATCTTCACCATTCCACCTGCCTCCCTCTCATTTATGCACATGTACTCTGTCTTGCTTCTACTGACTTTCATTCCTCTTCTCTCCAGTGCATACCTCCACCTCTCAAGGCTCTCCTCCACCTCCTCCCTACTCTCACTACAGATCACAATGTCATCTGCAAACATCATAGTCCACGGATACTCCTGCCTGACCTCATCTGTCAATCTGTCCATCACCACTGCAAACAAGAAGGGGCTCAGAGCTGATCCCTGATGTACTCCCACCCACACCTCAAACCCATCTGTCACTTCTACTGCACATCTCACCACTGTCTCACTGTTCTCATACAGGTCCTAAACCACCATCACATACTTCTCTGCCACTCCTAGCTCATCTTTTGGCACCCTATCATATGCTTTCTCTAGATCCACAAATACACAGTCTAACCCCTTTATCTATACTTTTCCATGTGTTCTCTCAAAGCAAACATAGCATCTGTAGTAAGCCAGACAAAAAACTAGTTTTTTTTAACCCAGAAATTACATGATGACTGTACCTATGTCATTGCCGTGATAAGTTGTGGTGTCAGATACCAAAATAAACTCGTGAATTTTGTCAGCTTTTATTCTAACACGCGGTGCATTCTGGGAGCGGCTAGTCGGCCTTGGAAACATGGCGTCGCACTGACGGCTTGGTGACTCTCATTATCTTGTCCAGGCACCGACTCACGCACCGGGCCATTAGCAGGACTGTTCGCCGTCGCATCGGAACTCTCAAATGAGAACGCTACAAGGCGTACTCTGTGTCCTGAAAAGACTGTCGTTTTAACAGTGCGACGCAGTAACGGATTTAGCACGGGTGTCACGCCCACTCCGCTCGGTAACGTTAGAACCGTACTGTAGGCAAGTTAGCTCCACTCCAGCTAACCGAGCCAGACTGCTAGCAGCCGCTGTTAGCATGACCACAGCTCCTGTGTAACGTGAAGAGGATCCTGCCTCTGCTGCCTGCTGGTCGTCAGTTAGCTTCCCTCCCTGCTCGTCGGGCCCCACCGTCTGATAAGACCGCGGCACTAACGGCCGTTATGTTATTGTAACCCGTTGTCAGGCTAGCTAGGGCGTTTCTGTCTTTTCTGTCACTGAATTTTTAATGTTCGACCCCTTTGGCTGCGCTGTCGGAGGAGAGAGCGATGGGCTCCGGGGCTGTGGATTCGTCCCAGTGGCTTTCGGTGAAGGAGGAGACCATTTTTCTCCACGACGGACTCATTCGGGTCACAGATCTGGCCGAGCTGCCCAGTGAGATCGGAGTGTCGGAGCAGGGGGACACCGAGCAAGAGGTGGGTGAAAGCCGTCGCTCTCTCAGTCACTCACACACAAACGCAGAGAGAGTGGTGCATAGAAGTATGTTTTTCTTTATTCAGTGTAAGAATGTTTTTTTTCCACTGACAACTGCAACACCCCTTCTGTGATACCGACGGAACCGACGTTTGCAAGTTTACCGTCCTGCGAAATTCACCGGCAACCAGGCAGGCAGCTCACCCAACTCACTTCCTGTCGCTTCCTTCAAAATATAACCTAATCTGATCACTACTACAACACGTTTCATCAGAATTAGAGGACTTTATTAATCCAAGGGGGGAAATTACTTAAATTACAAATGCTCTGTTAGATATAAATATATTTAAGTATGAAAGATGCAAGGAGTAAAGGTAGTGAAGGTGGATGAGTTTAAGTACATGGGGTCAGTTAGTCAAAGTAATGGACAGAGCACAAGAGAGGTGACGAACAGAGTGCAGGCAGGGTGGAGTGAGTGGAGACGAGTGACAGAAAGATAGCAGCAAGAGTGAAAGGGAAGGTTTATTAGACAATAGTGAGACCTGCTATGATGTATGGTTTAGAGACTTGGCACTGACAAAAAGACAGGAGGCAAAGCTGGAGGTGGCAGAGTTGAAGATCCTGATATTTCTACTGGGAATGACCTGGATGGCCAGGATTAAAAATTAGTACATCAGAGGGATAGCTCAGCTTGAGCGGTTTGGAGATAAAGTTAGAGAGGCTGAGATGGTTTGGATATGTGCAGAGGAGGGATAGTGGATATATTGGACAAAGAATGTTAAACATGGAGCTGACAGGCAGGAGGAGAAGAGGAAGACCACAGACAAGGTTAATTTCTATTTTTCATATTTATACATCTTCTTTCAGCTGCCCCCATTAGGGGTCGACACAGCAGATCATCTGTCTGCATCTCACCCTATCCCTTGCATCCTCTTCCCTCACACCAACCCTCTGCATGTCTTCCTTCACTACATCCATTAACCTTTTCTGTGGGCTTTGCAAGTTTACCGTATATATAAATAAATGTGATCCTGAGAGATAGGAGAATGAAAATAAAAATATATAAATCTATATGAAAAAAGTGCAGTATGTCACACAAACAGTCAAAGTTAAAAGTTAATAACAGTGCTGTATACACTATATACAAGACATGGCCGTAAGATTATCGGTCCAGGTGTTAAAGAGAAGATTTGAAAAGGTTTATAGAAACAGGTAGGAATGATTTCCTGTGGCATTCTGTGGCTCCTGAGATGAGTCTGCAAGATTTATGGTAACTAATAGAAACATATTATTTACTGGCTACCAAATACAGTCATTCACCCATTCAGCCACACATTCCCACGGTGCTTTATTCTATGCCTTTAAGCGCATTTAACTATTGTCAGAGTTAATATAGTTCTGTATTTTTCAATTAGTTTTTATTTGTATTTCATTTGGAGTTTTTGTTTTCAATTCAGTTTAGTTTAAATTAGTTTCTGGAGTTGATTTTTTTTTCATTTTTTAGTTTTTGTTTGAAATGTTTAGTTGTAGTTTAAGTTTTATGAGTTTCAGTTAGAGCTGGGTGATAAAACGATAATGATAATTTTCGCAATAGTATTTTTGCTCAATAGTGTTTAAGGACACGGTCGATATTACATTGATAGAACTCAAGCCGTTCATGTCTTAACAGAAAACATGAAAAGCCAATCATAATGAAGAATGGCACCGGTTGAACCAGTCACTGGCTGGAAAAGACCTGCAGCCATCTTTGTTGGGCTAGCAGCTGGCAGCAGGACATGTGCTAATGTTTGAGCTTCTGCAGTTGGGCGCACATCATCTCAGGAGCGAGAGTGAGATAAAAGAGAAAATAATGAGGAAAAACCTATGGGACAGCATTATTATAGGAGACACGGCAAGGACATTGTTGAAAAAATGAGGCGGAGGAGTCCGGTGTTAGCTGTTTAAAGTCCAACATGAAGTAGAGAAGCTATGCAACAAACTATGTTAAAACATGTCCCCACAATGACGGTAATAATACTGGTCTGTTTTAACGTGTGAAGTAGGACTGTCAATGTCAGACTTAACAGCCCCTGACCCAAACAGGTGCTTCTGGTCCTCCTGAAACAACCACAGACCACATGATCCACTTTCTCAAGCTCCACGCCTTACAACAAAAACGCACAATGAGTCCACAAAGGCAACAGCCTGCTTGAGTTTTTAAAAAAAATCACAATGTCAGTACGCATGGTGGAAAATGTGGGATTTAAGCAGCTGATTAAAGTAATTATCCCTCATTAGCAGTTATCTCAGATGGCTCAGCTATACACAGAGTCCAGAGAGACAGTCACATATCTGAATCATATGAGCCTCACTGCCCACTGCACTGACCCAAGGCTGAAATCAGAAAAACAAATGTTTTTAAATTGCACACTTTCCTGAAGACCAGACAGGTGAATTAATGAGTTTTAGAATTAAGATTTTATTTTAGTTGGAGATGACTGACAGCTTAAATGTTCTCTGAAAGCTTCTGACTGCTCAGAATTAAGATTTTAGTTTAGTTTATATATACCCATTTTATTTGTTTGAAATGTAATTCTAAAATGTTCTACAGTGCATGTTTCATTTTCAATTTCTGATAGACAATAAATGATATTCAAACTAAAATTTGCCTTATGATATCTTCACATCTCACTTAGGAGTAATATGGAAATTTTAAGCTTGACTTTAAATGATTTGATTTATATTGAAACTTATATTGATATCGACTGATATAAAAAATACTATTGTGGTATAAGTTTTTCCCATATCACCCAGCTCTAATTTCAGTGCTATTACATTACATGATATTTTTGACATCGAATCGGCGACCGGAAGTAGGGGCGGGGCCGGATGTGGCCGGCGGGCCGCGACTTTAACACCCCTGGGTTAGAAGATGACCTGCTCTACCTCCTGAGCCGCAGCCATCCCCCTGTAATAATAAACAGATTTCTTCAACATCAAGAAGACAGCTGCTCTTGTATTAAGAAGTATGTTTTATGAGCATTGTCAGGTGTGGTCTTGTTAACAGTGGAAAAATAGTTTTCATGGCTCATGATATGAATTTTGTACTCCAAATTAAAAATAAGCTATTTAATGTCTAATGCTGGGTTTCAACTAGTACTATAGATGATATGTTGCATTTTTACACACATTCAAATAGCTATCATTATATTAATTGTAGCATTTTCTGTTAAAGCTCACAGATTATTTTAGCTTTAAAATAGGCTTTTATTTTGAAGGCAACATCACAAAACCAGACTGCTCATGTTGTTAGATTACACAGACTTCACAATGATGCTGATAGAAACTTCGACCTAACAGCACATATTCAGACACTAGATATTTCTGTACTGTGCCTTGTTTTGAATCTAGAGCTACCAGCATCCATCAGACTGTGGAGAATATTTGCTGCGCTACTCATGTTAGATGTTCATGAGCTGGTGTCTTATTTCTGATCGGTGTAGTAGACTGACAGTGATGGTTAACCGCTTTTATTCATCAAGCTGATATAGTGAATTGAATTGAATCTTGTGTTTTTAACTTAACTGTTCACACCTCCTATCAGTCACTTACTTTCAGGATTATCACAATTTATATGAAATTTTAATGAAAAGTATATTTCCACATTTCTTGCTTTGATGTACAAATGTATGAAGAAAAAAAAAGGTCAACATATAATACCACAGAATAAAATGAAGACCCCTTTAGGTGCTGTAGAAATCCACATTAATGCACTTATAGCAACAAGACGGGTTTGTTTTTGTGGATATTATAACTATATATGAGAGAGAAGGTTTTTTTGGAGGCCAAGTGACCAGACTTAACTGGAGAATCTATATACACAGTTTTGAGTTTTATACTTCAAAACTTCCTAAGTGATTGCCCAGAGTTTCCATATCAAGATGTTACATAGCTATAGCAGAGTTTTCTCTTAGATCAAAATGGGCCTTTGGTGGGTGACTGATTACACAAGTAAGCATGATTCATACCCATGCAAGTAGGAAAAAATCTGTATTGCCTTAATCGATATAAGTCTATTCATTTTTGAACTACTCTTGTGCATTTGATTAAAAAAATGTATTCTGAGCTTGAATAAATTAAACCCGACTTACAGATGGCTTGTTCTAAATCACATTTCTCATGATTTTACTTGGGTGGAAGAATCTTTTTTTATATGCAGGAAAATCCTTGTGTAGTGGAAGAAATGGCATAGTAGTGTATTTCCACTCACCATATTTCTAACACTAGATGTACTAGGGTTAGAAACACAACATCTCCAGAGCATTTCTTTGCTGCTCAGTTTGGAAAATTATGTTCCATTGTCTAATTTGTGTGCTTAACCTAATCTTTGCAGTTAAGCTTCACTTCTAAACTTTATTTACCTTTACTGTAAAAGAACCAATCATATTGGCCTGCAACCAGTATCTCTGGTTATGGACATGTCAACATTTTGTAGTAATAAACTCTTCAGCTTCTGTATGCATTATGAATTGGGGCACTGGTATTGCATAAATGATGTTTGCATAATGGATGGGATGATTTATGCGTAACATAAATGGTAAGTGTATTTTATAAAGCAAAGCTGAAAAAGAGGAGCCATGTTTGTTAGTGGGAACACAGTGGGAATGGTAGTTTGTCCCTCATACTAAAACATACTGTAAGAAATCATTGTTGAGTCATTTTTAGGTCTTCAGTTTGGTTTCATATTCTTGGTAACATTCAGATTCTCCACATTTCAGGCCTGTGTCCAGTTTTAGGATGGACTCGGTCATTCGGTGCTGTTTTCGTAGGTGTTGTGATGCTGACTATTTTTATCCGCTTGCAGCAGTTTTTGCATAGCAAGGTGGAGAAGACCCAGCATCCAGCTAAGGGGTGTTACTGTAACATAAGTACCATTTCTGAAATCAAATCAATACAAATTGTGCCTGCTAAATGGTGTAATGGATTTTTTCTAGTCCATGATTCATGTGTAATCAATATCTGAAATGCTGCCTAAGTGCACATGAGGCACATTGTTTCACTTGTGATAGGATATACCAGATGTGCTTTGCTATCTCTGACCATTACTGCATAGTCCAAAGAACAGCAGAGACAAGAGTTCCTTCTGTGAAATGAGTCATAGTTAACTATGGAAATACTGTGAGATCATAACATATTATGAATAAATTTCTGAGTTTTACATTCAAATGTTCCCTGCGCATATGCAATGTAAAATATCTTGTGAACCGACTTTTGTTTTGAATGGTATTGTTTCTGAGCAGGACATCGTTTTTCCTGTTTTTTTTTTTGTTTTGTTTTTCTTTTAAAGACAGCAGTTGGAAATAATAATTTATTCTCTTGGTGTTTCAGCATATAACTCTTGACAAAGCAAAATGAATAAAAATCATTTTCGGTTAAAATCAGATGCAGCTAAAGTAGAACACAGATGTGTTATTTAAAGTCATGTCAATAAAAATACATTTCCTTGCTGTTCTCCTCCTCTTCCATATTTCACTTTGTTTTTTCTGACGAAGTATTCCCTCTCACAAGGAAAATTGCATTTGGATTTAGCCAAGCCCCACATTGCCAGGAAATAAAGGATGACTCTCTCCCATCTGTAAAGATTACAGTGTTTATTCTTTTCTAAAAAGCTGCAGAAAAACTGTCAACAATTTGACACCTGTGGTTTTTTCTTCTCTCTACTTCTGCCTTCCAGATTCTAACGTTTGAGACCAAGAACCCAGTAGAGCTTGCTGAGCGCCTGCGTGCTGTCTGTGGTAATCAGAGTAATGCATATGCCCGTCTGCTGGAGTACCGTCTCAATGCTCTGCGTGGCCTGTGGGGGGCGCAGCGGCAGCTGGCCCTGGAGGAGCAGCAAGAGCGAGAGGGGACTGGAGGGGCTGACGAGGAGACCTTGGCCTTGCTCAAAAGACAAGGTCTGCTCCAGCAACCTGAGCAGGCACCCTTCACTTCCCGTGTTGGCCTGCTACTGGTCTTCCCGCTTTTGCAGTCCCAGACTCGCAGTGACCCAGCACTCTGCGGTGTCACAGCAGAAGTATTGCTAGCTTGCCTCCGGGACTGCCAGCCGCTCAGCCTTAGCAAAGAGCCCGCTGACTGCCTCAATGGTCTGGAGGGACTGCTATGCTCCTGGCTGGAGGATGGTGCCCAAGAGTCAGGCCCTCTACATGGACAGGCTCAGGCGCAGATCCTGCACACGCACAGACAGAGGGAAAATGCTGCTGCTGCACTGGTGGCACTTGCCTGTGCCAGGTGAGGCCATCCGCTCCTTCTTGCTTTACTAAAGTAATGATAGTCACTAAAAAATTACTTATAGACTTGATCTCACTGATGTGTAAAAGCAGTAAAAATACCGTGAGTGAGAAGGTATCTACATAAAAACACTACTGAATTATATTATTAGTAAGTTTTCTCACAAGCAAGTCAGTTTGTCCTGGGGGCCACCTTCAGAAAACATCACTAACCATCTGTTCATAAGTGGCCATTTCTCTTTTCAGTCTACATGCTAAAATGGTTATGTTTAATTCAGCCTTTGAAACTACCCAACACCCTCTTTGGTATTCTCTCAGTGATATTTGCTCTGTGCGATAAAGTAGTAATTGAACATTTATTATGCTCTTAAGCTTATGGACCTATACTTTTTGGCTCTGTGTCAGTACATGTAGCTCTGTGATGTTTTGACTTCTAACCAGTTTTCGCAACAAGAATTTCCTGTAGTCTGAACTACACTCCTGTGATATAAACTAGTAGGGCTGTTGGAAAGTGATACATGTGCAGAAGTTTTTTTGTTTTTTTTTTTTCTTTTTTAGCTGTAAATCATTATTAGTCACTTTGTGAAATCTACTGGGCGTCACCAGAGGACCCTTAGGTGAAGGAGACAATTCATGGCAGCGCCATTCTTGCAACTGATATTTGGTTTAGGTGAGGGTGCTGTCTGAGTAGAGCATTCAGGAGGCAGGACACAGGACGATCACTTGTTAGCTGTGAATTCACCAGGCTGTTATCTGTGTTTCAATAGACATCACACAGACTTTGTCCTACAGTGGTGACAGGAAAAAGTTTTTGTCTGTCCCCACATGAACTCCCATCAGGTATTGTCTAGAACGGTTCAGGACTGCACTCCCATCTGTGAAAACAGCTTTACTCAAGGTGATGGGTCATTACACAGTGCCAGAACAGCTTCATTTTGCCTTTTCATTGATCATGAGTCTTTGCAACTCTACTAGAATAATATTGTCCCTCATTTTGTTTTGATTGGATAGTACAAAGCACTGTCTAACATGTTGGTCTGTAATCTCCAATAGGTGTTCATTTGTGTTGCGAGATGGTGACCCTGAAGCATATGAGTCACATAATTTTCATGCTTATCAAACCATTCAGTGACCCCTTGTGTCCTATAGCTGGGAGGCATTGTCATCCTAGAAAAGACCACTTCCATCAGCATATAAATGTTTAATCATAGCATTAAGGTGATCCCTCAGAATGACTTCCTAATAATTTAAAGTGATTATAAAGTGATAAGGTGATAAGTGAACCTGAATAATGCCAGTAGAATGCCCCCTCCTCTTCTCCTTTCAATTTGCTGTACATTTCTATATATACATTGTCTTTTTCCTAGGTGCAAATTAAACAAACACACACACAACAGAAGCTAATCTTGTACCTGTGTTTTTGCATTTGTGCCTGAACTCAAGCTTCTGTTGGTGACAACTGATCTTGACTTGTCAAAACCAGAACTCTCCACTCTTTGTTCAGCCTCTGTTGAGGCAGAGAGCTTTGTTGTAGGGAACCATCCTGATGCCTTTTCACCTACAGTGGGAGCTAATTAAAGGGCTATCAGCCTTAACCTCTATATGCCTCACATAGAGTTGGTTAGTAAATTCTCTGTGCAGGATGGCTAAGTAAACAATGGACTGCGCAGTAATATCAGCTGTTGAGATGTTTACATAGTATGTCACCGAGGGGGGTCACATGCATGAGGTTGGTGCTTTTATGTTGTCTCTCAAACAAACATGCCTGTCATGGCAGCTGGTTGTGCCAGTCTCCCCGTAGAAATATTAAGTGTTTGTATATGCATACACACAAGTCAAAATTCCATAATTTAACCCCTTTGCTGCTACTAGCATTGGGGTTTACCTGACACAATGGACTGTTTAAAATAAAACCCTACACGCGCACGCACGCACGCACGCACGCACTAATACCTGAATGTGCTCAGTAAGTTAATTCAGTCTTGATTAATGAAAATCCACAAAGAAGATTGCTCACCACACCATGTATAGAACTGTGGTGTAATCTCTTTTGTATTCTAATGAAGAAGTCAGATTCATTTAAATTTATATCAGATCCAGCTCATAATTCAAACTAAGATAATAGTTTGCTTGCAGTTTCAGAAATGCTTAATGATAAGCTTTCAAATGTGTTTCATGCTGAGGTCTCCTGACTAATTTGCCAAACTCATTTCTAGGGGATCCCTGAAGACCTTCATCCACACAGTTCACCTGTTGCAGAAACAAACCGATCTGGGCCAGCTGCCTGTGTCAGATGTCCTATACAGGTGAGGGAAATAATTTGGTTTAAATAAAAGGCAATGCTTAATGACTTCCCCAACATGTAACTGCACTGTATTTCTCCTGCTCAAGACTTCTGCTCCTGGAAGGAGGCCCAGGCTCTCCTTCTTGCCTCTTGGGGGGGAAACACTGTGTGTCCTGGGGGTTTGAGGACATGCTGCCCACACCTGATAATTCAGCTGGAGGAGCAGAGAGTAAAGGTAACAACAATTTCAGAAAATGTTTTTGTGATACTTTAAATGAAAAGATATAAATTTTGGTGATAGTGTATGGAAGTTTTTATTTTTCTGGCTTGGAGGTTGTGGAGACGATACTGTTCACCATACTTGCCATCATAATACTTCAGTCTGTTTTTTTTTTTTTTTTTTAAATTTATTTATTTTGAAATATGTCTGAAATCTCA